>OU015499.1:61404122-61701622 GCA_907164885.2 Dolomedes plantarius
TCTCGTACAGACAGAAAACTCTGTCCATCGGGTGCGTAGCGCTCCTGATGGCAGGGAGGGCGCTCTTAAACGCCGCTAGGATAAGCTTTTTATCGTAGTTGGCCTCCAAAGTGAGGAGATAACTTAGGAAGTCAGTATCATTAGAATTACCCTCGGTACTGGGGACTGACATATTAATAGGGGTAGGTTGGGGGAGCTCCTTATTACCGGAAACTACGGATGCATATGAGATAAGTGGGGTTAACCATTCTACTATTAAA
Source organism: Dolomedes plantarius (assembly GCA_907164885.2). NCBI lineage: Eukaryota > Metazoa > Arthropoda > Arachnida > Araneae > Dolomedidae > Dolomedes > Dolomedes plantarius. The sequence goes on from OU015499.1 coordinate 61,404,383, forward strand.
AGAATTACTAGTAGTGTTGGCACCACGCGTACTGTTAGGTTGACGATTATTGGGTCTGTTAGCTTTCCTCTGTTTGGGTTGAGGGAATTTAGGGCATTTGCGGTAATTGGCAGGGTGGGGACCACTGCAGTTGGCGCAAACACATGGGTCTTCGGGGGCCTTTCGGCAAAATTCGGAGCCAGTTTGGTGCCCTTCTCCGCATTTTACACACCTGGGGGCCAGGCGGCAAGCAGCACTGGAGTGATAGAATCCTTGGCAATTAAAACATTGGCTGGGACCTTTCGTTCCTCGATATCTTTCTATGTGCACCTCAGTGCCAGCATAATCTGTTATATTATAGACTTTGGAGACGTCCTCGGTTCGCTGAACTTGGACGTGAAAGAGGGGCATAGGGATTCTTTTGTTCTTGGGTCCCTTAAACATAGGGGTAACTTTAACATTGAGGTATCCCTCAAGTAATAAAAATTGCTGAATCTGCATGGGATCGGTGCAAGCCGGTAAGCCACGAATGACTACCTTGAATGGCTTGTCTTCATCCAAAAGGTAGGATTTATTTTGGATTTTGTGGGTTTCTAGACAGTTTATGAGCGCACGGTATTCCGTTGAGTAGCTTATGGTTAATCTAAGATAACGACCCTTCATCACAGAGTACAGCGATGGTGCCACACTCTCCCTAATATCCAGAAGGTGTTTGTACCAGAATTGATCTGGTACTATAAAGATTGGGTTTTTTTTTAAATTTTAGGAGCACTCTCAGCTTGAGTAGTGTCCATATCTGCAAGGTTATTTCATCAGGATCAATGTCCGTAGGGATATTGTCCTGTAGCTGGATTTTGATTTTAGGTTCGTTAATTGCATTTCTACTTTTCCTTATAGTGTGCCTTAGTGGCACGGGGAGAAAAGGGATGTCCTCGCCTCTAGCGGCTTTGGAATTGTCATTGGTGGTGCCTTTAGAAGGCCTTTTCTGGGCGACGGTGGCTTTAGGAGCCGCCGCCATGTTAGGCCCAACAGAAGGGCTGGGAGCCACTTCAGAATTAGTAACTGACGACGAAGCGTCAGCTTGATTGCTAGGGGGGGGGGGAGTTTTCTCGGTCAGTGCCTGGTCGAGGAAAGGCAAGATTTTCGAAAGCTCACCAGCAATGGCGTGCATCCGGGTAGTGACTTTTTTCTCAGCATCGGAGAGTCATTTTCTGTTCAGGATTGCCAGTCGAAAATCGATGTTGTTACGGTGCCACAGCGTCGATGACCGTAACAGATGTATTTCATCGCAGCTCATCACGGCTAGTGATTCCGGTTTGAGCTCCATGATAGTCTTCAGCCTGGTAAGGTCTCGAGGGGAGTCGACGGCCCAGTAGTCCGTCATCGCAGGAGCGCGGGAAGGTGCGTCCTCACAGTTCAGCGACATGGCTCAAGTAAGTCAAGTCATCTCACCCAGGCGTGCTGAGACATCGCTACAGTACGATGGTAGCGGGGAGATTAGTTATTGGTCGAGGAGCTGGTAGTGCGTGAAAAGAGATTGGCTGAAGAAACAAGGTCCAGGATCTTCGCGGAAAATACTACCAAAAGTTGCAAGTCAATGTGCACACAGAAGAAAGGGGAGAAATTAAGGGAAAGAGGAATCAGGATTAATTCCAGTGTTAAGCACTAGAGTAGCACGAGGTCTACGAGAAAAAGTTCTTAAATCAAAATCAGGGAGGTTGGCTAGTTCTTCATTAGGGAAGGAGTAGATATTGGAATAGAATTTAGTGGCAAGTTTAACTATGGCAGTGCGGATAGGGTCAATATTTAAGTCTTTGTGGATGAGATAATTAGTTTTGTACCTGCAAGCTTTGGTAATTATACGAAGGGTTTTATTTTGGGTTTTTTTCAATATCTGAACGTTGGTGGAAGCCGCAGACCCTCATACAGGTGCAGCATAGAGAAGTATAGGTCTGAGTACAGTTTCAGATCATCATCAGACAAATGGGATAACTTCGTTCTATAGGCCACGCCTTCCAACGTAGGCTTGCATAGTAATGACCAAAGAAAGGTGAAAAGAGATAGGTGGAATTTGGATCAGGGGAGGGGCTTGAGAATAGGAAGTTTAATATGATAGAGAAAGCGATGCTCAGTGAGAGCAATGCTTAAAATAGATAGAGAAATTAAAAATTAAGAAAAGTTTATAATTAAGAGCTCACTGCTTACCGAAGTAAGCAGTGAGATTACAAAAAATTATGAAATAAGAAGTTTAAAATTAATTAAGAACAGAGAACGGCGAGTACAGTTTTGTAGAGCAGAATCTTATTATCTATACTCATCTCATTATGGTACAGGAGGTGGGAGATATCTTTTCTTGCTTTGAAGAATTTGCAGATGTTATTGTTAATATTCTTTTTCCATGTTAATTTACTATCGAGGTATACACCTAGTTATTTAATTTCTCTTTCAAAGTGAATGAGCTGGCCGTAGACGTTAACTGGGGGAGGGGGAATCCTATTATAAGAGCAGATAGCTTTGGTTTTGCTGGGATTCAATTTGATTCGCCATCTTTCGAACCAGCGTTCGAGGATGGTGATGTGGCGTTGTAGGTAGAGGTGCATGAATTTGATGTTATGATTTTTGGCAAGGATTGCAGTATTATCTGCATAGAGGGCAAGGGATGAGTGGGGGGTGGAGGGGATATCGTTAATAAACAAGGAAAAAAGCACCGGACCTAATTTAGAACCTTGAGGAATACCTGCATTAATTGGACGAAGGGAGGAGGTAGTGCCAGAATAGCATACAGCAAAAGTTCTGTCAGAAAGATAAGATTGAATAAATTTAATAAGGGCAGCAGGAATTTTAAATTTAATAAGTTTATAAATTAAGCCACTGTGCCAAACAGTGTCAAAGGCTTTAAGGATATCAAAAAAGATAGCACCAGTTTGCATCCTGTTCTGGAGTCCATCATGGATGAACTCAGAGACGCGGAGCAGTTGATGAGAGGTGGAATGTTTGGGTCTGAAACCAAATTGGGCATTAGATAGAATATTATTATCGTTGATAAATTTATGGAGACGAGTGCAAAAGATATGCTCAGTCAACTTTGAAAGAGAGGTAAGGAGACTAATGGTTCTGTAATTTTTAGGTAGGGAGGGATCCTCACCAGGTTTAGGGATAGGGAAAATATTAGCAGATTTCCAAGCTAGTGGAAAGTTATTAAATTTAAAAATACAATTAATTAGGTCAGTGAGATAATTAGCATAGTGAAGGGGAAGATTTTTAAGAGCATTATTATTAATAACGTCTTGACCAGGAGCATTACGATTAGGGAGGGAGTAAATAGCAGCAATGATTTCACTAGGATTGGTACTATCAATAGTACTATTATGATTCTTATTATTAAAGATTTGGACAATATCATGGACTTTATCGATGGTTCTAGCACAAAAAACACTTGCGTGGGGGTTAAACTGATTTTCATAATTGTCAGCTAAGGCCTCGATTTTATCTAAGTCATTAGTGAGGGTACCGTCATTAGTATTAAAGTGGGGAAGGGGTTTGAGAGGTTTCCTAATTTTCTTAAGGTACTGCCAAATAGAATTATCACAGGGGGCTAAAAATTCAATAAAATCCTTCCATTTGGTATTTTTGAACTTTTTAATCTTACTTTTTACTTCCTTGTCGAGTGTTTTATAAAGGGAGAGTAGAGTGGGGTCGCGGGTGTTTTTCCAGTTTTTCCTAGCATGGTTCCTGTATTTAATTAAGTCAACTATATAAAAAAGAAGTCAACTATTTATAAAAAGAAATGAAGTATGAAGATGACATAAACGATGATATGTAAAGGGTAATGATAAAGGGGACAAAAATGATAATAAAAAAGTGATGAAATGAATCAATGGTTTGAACGGTTACAGTGATATATATATAATTGTTAAAACTATGCCATATGAAGAAGTAATAACTGCAAAGACATAGGAGAGATAAAACACGGAAAAGGAAATGATAAATCAAAGATAGAGAATAGGATAAATTAAAGATAACAGTGCGATAAAAACAGTGAATACAATAACAAGCAGACATAATGAACAACGGCGGTAAGAAAGGTAAAAAGAACAAGGAAAGAAAAAACAGCGATGTGTAGAAATTTGTAAAATCAGTCCGAATTATCAGGTGATAAAATCAGTCACATATATTGGTGACAAAACAGGTGATATATCGCAGGTGATAAAATAGGCCTACAAAACAGGTATTAAAAGTAGTCATAAAAAAGAACACAAGAGCGATAAAGCAGTGATATGGGATAAAATCCATAAAGACAGTGAAAAAAGGTTTAAAGATACATACAAGGGTGACAAAAGTTGTGATGGATTAAACCAAAGAGAAAGAGACAGTCCATTTAACAACCGAAAATAATGCAGAATTAAGTTTTTCTCTCAGAAGAACGTTAAAAAAAACAAAGTGCAGTTTTAAATAACAGATAAAAGTTACTGAGGCTGACAAAAATAAATAAATTTAAAAAAAAAAAAAAAAAAAACGGAAAAGAACTGAGCTGAAATTTTTTTTCCAAAGAAAAAAAAGGAAGGAAGGAAATTATGTGACGCCCGCTCTTGCGCCACGACATAGAGAACTCACACGACAAGCGGGAGGAGTCATAGGCTCCTTAAAGACAACATCATTATCAGAGTCTCTTGACGCATCAAAATATACAGTATTACCGCGAGCCTGCGGACATACTGATTCCCCTTTAAAATGTAATTAGGTCCCTAGCTCTCCTAGAAATTTCAGAGCTCTTTCTAGGAATAGCGACTTTCGTACGATTAGGGTTAGGAGGAATGGGCAAATTTGCACTTACATGATAGGAACACGACTGATTTGTGTCTGTAATATTTGGTGAAGCAGAAATTGTTGATTGTCTTGCATTTATGGTTTTAGATTCGGAATCAGAAACTTCGGTAGGAACAGTCGGTAGGATTTTCCCATCACGTCTGATATTGATACGTTTCACTGACAATACCCCTTGCTCTTTCAGATTTTCTTGAATTTCTTCCTCTGTACAGTGAAACAAATCAGATTCAGATATAACTCCTCTTGAATGATTTAGTGTCCTGTGTGATGAAACAGAGATGTTAAAGGCACCCAGAGTCGTGCACGACAGTAATTTATATCCTTGTTCAGCGGACGTGGCCTCAATTAACAAATCACCTGAACGAAGTTTTTTTATTGAAGAGACATTCCCTATACTTGATATAATTGATTGGTTGATCAAAAATGGCGATAAAGTTGCAAAAGAACCCTGCAGGTTCTTAATGATAAAAAATTTCGCATTGTTTGAATGACGTGGGCTTTGTTGGGGGATGATTGTGACGAAGTTCCCATGGCTGAAAATAGAGATTTTGGTGACTTATCCCTCACCGTGGGATTTTGAAAAAACGAATCCATACAAAGGGGCACAAAATTCAGTTCCCGGTCGCACCACCCACCATGGAGCCCAACAAGGGGATGCACATACGTGCATCAGTGCTAACCAAGAACTATACGCAAACGAAACGACCCTGAAACGATCTCCACCCTTAATGAGATGTCCAGAAACCGGAACGATGGCTTGGTTCCTAGCCGAAGACAAAAGTCAACGACCAGCCGATTGATACTATAGGGAACCACTATGTACCTCCCGTTTACCTGAAGCGGGGCCAAAGCAGTGTGTTGGGATACCAAAAATGTCCCTCAACTGCCAGGATTCCCTTTTCCAGGGACACGGGTCTCCACGCACGGCAAACACGTGGGTGATATACACGCCATTAGAAGCTAGAAGCATCAGAGCGGCAACAGCTTCTAATGAGGTGCCCTCGCCTCCGAAGAGGAACCACACCGAGGGAGAAAAGAAAGAAAAAGTAAAGGAAGAGAGGAGAGGAAAAAGGGAAAGTAGAGATAGTTCGCTGGGGTACCTCGGGATTGCGACACCCGTGTTTACCTAAAGAAGGTAAACCCCCTGAGGGGAATAATGTATTGGGAGCCAGAGAGGCCAAATTTAGTAGGGTAGGAGGGGAAGGCAATATCAATAGAATTGTTAAGAGAATAAGAGTTAATTTCTTTACCATAGTTGTTAACAGAAGGATTGTTATGGGGGTTCCAGCGAGGATGATGGGCATTGAAGTCGCCAAAGAGGATAACTTTGTGGTCGAGAGTAAAGAGTTGATTAAGTTCAGTGGTAATGGGTCTACCGTTCATTACCCTAAGGTAAGTAGAAGCAATAGTGAGAGTAGTGTTATTATTAATCCAGATTTTAGCAATAGTATTTTCTAAAGTGTGAAGGTTAAGACTGGGGAGATGGTTATGTTTAATATTCCTTTTGACATAGATCGTCGTGCCGCCAAAACGGAGTGGGGAATTATTTGTGGGGTCAAGACGGTAAAGTAAAGTTTGTAGTTTTGAATATTAAGGTACCGGGGGGTGGTGGACTTAATTTCCTGTACCAGAATAAGATCTACGGGGTTCTTAATGACGAACTCCCGTAGCTCATGAATTCGTGTACACAAGCCGTCAGCATTCCAGCTCAGAACAGAAATTGCCGGGGAATAAGACGAGAGCATTACGGCGCAGATGAGTTGGCTGTCTCGTTAGAGGCAGCAGAAAGAACGGTATTTAAAGAGGGGGAGTTAATTAGGCATTGAAAGTCTGGAATATTAAGTTCATTACAGAGACTTTTAATTTCCTTAAGGACATCCCTGATTTTAAGTAACTTATTGAGAGAGCTACCAAGATTACCTATTTGTGGCTCGTTTGAGGGTTGAGATTCAGTTATGTTATCAGGAGAGTTAGAGGCTGAAGCAGTTTTGTTGGGGGGGATAGAAGGTTTGACAATTTGGCTGTATGAGATAGTAGGGTTGATAGGTTTATTAATAAACGTATTACCGGAGGTAGTGGGGATGGTGAGTTGGGGGGGAATAATTGCCTGCCTTAGCAGCTTCCTTGATAGTTTTTATTTGATTGCGACGTAATTTAACCTGCTCGGGGTGGGCACTGCAACCGCGGTAATTTTCAGGGTGGTCGCCACCGCAATTAGCGCAAGTGGCGGGGGTATCTCGTGATTTGGTGCACTCAGCAGAGGGATGGGTACCTGCACATTTCATGCACACAGCTTGCAAAGCGCATACTTCACTACTGTGATGAAACTTTTGGCAGTTAAAGCACTGTTTAGTGCCTTTAAATTTATAAGCTTCGATCCTGACCAAGTAGCCGAGGAATTGCGGGACTTCATAAATGCTTTTCAAATTTTCAGATTGCCTTAGATGACACAAAAAGATAGGGAGCGGTTCCTTAGTTTTAAATCTTTTCAGTTGCGATACTCTACCAACCTTAAAGTTGAGTCTGGTGAGCTCGGACTTAACATCTTCAATAGGGGTGTCGGTTGGGATTCCTTTAATAAGGACTTTAAGGGGTCTTTCGTTCTTAGGATTCTTGCCGAAAAATTCAATTCTGCTAGTTATTAGTAATCTTTGGATAGCCCTGAATTGGTCTATGGTAATGGGGGAGATTTTAATAAAATTACCGGAAAGAACTTTAGGTAAATCACACTTGATTGTTTCTCTAATTGCTCGCAATATATCTTGATAGCCAGGGACAATTTTTACGAAAAAATGCTCTGGTTTTTGATCTTTTTTGATTTGCTCTTCCTGATCATCGATCTCAGCATCTGAATCATCATCGATTTGAATAGGTTGTAATTTGTTGTTCAGTTCTAAGGCATCAGATTGAGCTATGCTCAAAAGATCCTCGCGAGAAACTCGCTTAACCTGCGGCTCATTTGATTCGTTTGTTCTTTTTCCTTTACTGGAATGTTTTACTGTTTTGTTAGTATGAAAACTAACCGCTGTTGCTAAGTTATTTAAGGTTTCTGGAGTGGACCGCTGAGCAAAAGCAACAAAATATTTCCACATACCTTTCAGTTTGTTGTGGGTCAGGTCTTTCTCGATCCCATCAGCGTGATTGTAGGTGGAAATCAGCTCTTTGGAGGCCGCGATTATAAACGCAAGAGTATTCGAAAACTCTTTATGGTGGCCGATTGCAGTACAAGCTTGATCTTGAAGCAGCCATTGACTTAGTTTGTCGATTCCAAAGGATTCGGGATCAGAAACCGTACAGCAAGCCGTAGGGGAAAGAGGGAGACGAGACCCTCAAAAGCCATATTAACATTCTCCATCAGGAAACAAACTCTCTCAGCCGAAGCTTCTGATCCCGAGAAATGCCGAAGTCACCCCCTTATATAAACAGGGATCGGATCGAAATTCCCCCAATGAGAGCGCGCCTAGGAGATCCAATCCTAAAGCGCGTACTGAAACTACCCCCAGTGCTGCCCCTGTCGCAGCTGCGTTTATTCAGAGAGGAGAAACTACTTACGACGAGCGGCCAACATCAAGCTTCGAATTCGCATCTATCTTTCCTGCCATTAAGGACTTTATGTCCGAATATAACATCGCTGATATCATGATGCTCTTCAAGAAAATTTCCGCACATATGTGAACCAATACTGATATTTTTTCCAAAATGGTGGTTGTCTTTCATGAAATCGCACTATACTTAGACCCACCAACCGGTCATGAGTAGTTATTCCACTAAATGTTCACTGAGAGTTCTATTTTGGAATGCAAATAGTCTTGCCTGCAAAATGAGTGAATTCAGGAAGTTTATGGAAAATTCCAATATAGACGTTGCCCTGATTCAGGAAACCAAATTCTCCGCACCTTGGCGTTTTAATATTAGTAATTATACGCTCCATAGGACCAACCGCCCTCGCCCCCCTAATTAACGACATTAACACCACTAATGTGGAGAGCACATCCATAATGTTTCTTCCGGATAGAGTCACTAAAATCTTAATTTCTTCCATCTATATCCCCCTAGCAAAAATTTTCTGTACTCAGATTTTCATAATATTTTTAACTGTAGTAACTACTGTATTGTGGCTGGTGACTTCAACGCACACAATACAGCTTGGAACTGCCACAGATCTAATCGTTCCGGCCGAGCCCTCCAAAATTTGTCACCGATAACTCTAATATTAAATTTATTGCCCACCTCACCCCCACTCATTTTCATAGAATGGGCACTAGCACTATCGACCGTGCTCTCACCAAAAATACCCCCTACCCATACACCATCGAAACTCTTAATCTCATCGACTCTGACCACCTTCCTGTGTTAATTAATTTTGATCGGCAGGTCGATACCCAAAATCCCAATCCCCCCACTCGCACCAACTGGAAGCAGTTTCAAGAAATCCTCCAATACTCCACCCTCTACTACCCCATCATTCGTAGCCCCGAGGACATTGAGTATGCCACCAACAGCTTAACGACTGCCATCGAATACGCCACGGCTAACTCCACGCACGCTTTGAAAAAGCCACGTTATCATAATCTCCCTCCAAATATCGTTAAATTAATTATAGATCGTAACGTGGCTCGTAAACTATATCAATTTACCCGTCTCCCCCACCACAGGAGTAATTATCATCTACGCGCACGTGTTCGTCGCGATATTCGAATCTTCCGTAACTCCACATGGGCTGAATTTATTCAAGGGCTTGATCCCGATGATAACTCCGTCTGGCAATTTGTCATGTCGGGTCCACACAGACCAGAACTCACTGGAGGCGAGGTGAAGGAGCTTTTCCCCCCCTGAAATCTGACACCACTCGCTTCGGCGACCGAGCCCCGAGAATGAACCCGTGGCCCCTCGTCCCCCCCCCCCATCTGAGGTCGGGAGCACATTTGGCTGAAAATTTGGCGTAGAAGTCCTTGCGTACACAGGAGGCCAGCGGATTACGCTTGATTATTTGGGAGCAATGGAGGACTCAGATATTTTTGCGTTGTCCGCTCTACATTTATTAAATTTATATAACGATATGGAAATGAAAAAAAAAGAAATTGAAAGAAGGCGTCGTCGCAGACGGTGGTGGATGATAGCGTGTCATCGCAACAGAACAGTGTAAGTACATGTCATTTTAATTATTATTAAAAGAGGAAGGTGGATATTACAAAGAACGTTGAATAATTAATTTTTAGTAAATATTTTTATGCTTGTGCATTGACTTAACGTGAAATTTTTCTATTTTTCTACACTTAAGTTAAACTTTGATAATCTGAATGATGTCGAAACCTGAAAAGGATACATAACTTAATTTGTATGTATTTGAGAAGTCTTTATTATAAATTTTATAAAGTTTCGTCAAAACTGATGACGCAAGGAGCATTTCAAAGACTTCCAAATCTAGATATTACGCATTTATAACAAGAGCCATTTAAAATATATTTTTTACCACCTACCTTTAATATGTCTACCTTTAATATGTAATTTTTGTGCTGGGGATGTTTTGGGTCCCAGATAAGTGATTCATTTTGATATATCTCTAAAAACTTCATCACGCCTTCATTAGACCACTCCATTTTCGTGCTGCTAGTTTCAGCGAAAGAAATGTGTGAACTGTCTTCTGGTGACCCACACCCCTGCATTTACCCATTAATAAAATAAGCCAAAGACAGCGATAATGATCACTGTCTGTCTTCCGGTACAAAATCCCCGATCAATGTAACCATACTCCTTTGACTCGATGTAAAACACCGCGTTTCGAAATCTCGTGCGAGACATGGAGACGAGTCCCCTTCGGTCGTTAAAGTGTCAACAATTAGCGAAATTTATGAGTGCCTACCCCCACCTCGTCTCCAGTGAGTTCTGGTCTGTGTGGACCCGCTGTTAGACGACTTCGTAAGCAGCACACGCAATTTCCGCCCATTCAAGGCCGACATGGAGTTGCTATGACTGACTTAGACAAAGCTAACGCCATCGCTGACTCCTACAGAGAGCAACTCTCTCCTAACGACGACTTGGTCGATGAGGAAAATGATAGACTTGTCCTCACGACCGTTCAAAATTTCCTTTCCACCCCCCCACCGACTCTACTTCCCCCACTACCTTCTTTGAAATAACGGATATTATTCAAAAACAATAAAAAAGCTCCTGGCATAGACAACATTAATAATTTAATTCTTAAAAACCTCCCAACTAATATTATTCTTTATTTCACTGTAATAGTAAATTCCATTCTTAAATTTAATTACTTCCCCACTTGTTGGAATACTTCAATAATTTCCCCAATCCCCAAGCCAGGGGGGACCGTAATCTTCCCCAGAGTTATCGTCCAATCAGCTTGCTGTGCTCCGATTAGTAAGTTGGCGGAGCGCGTCATTCTTCATGATTCGGAATCTGATTAGGATTCTCAATGATTCGGAGTCCTGCCTCGGTAGAGTACGGACGTGTTTTTCAGTGCTCCCACCAGCGTTAAGCCTAGCGCTAACGCACGTGCTTTTCCCTTGCCTTTCCCCTCGGTCCTATCTCCGTGCTCGTGACCTTCCGGGGAGTTTTACTCTTGCGGATGAGTGACGGGCCTGAAATAGCGACAATCAACGCTATAAATTCTCCTAGCTCTGCTTTCAACCAGCCTCGGAACTCGACGAGTTTCCCCGGTAGAAATTTGGATACTTCACCTGACTTAGACCTGGATACGAATATGGCAACCGCAATGGACACCCAAGTTGAATCCACCACCCAGAGAGCGCCATCTCCATTAGCAGCGATCCAACAGTACCCCCTCACGAAGATGGAGACGTAGCTGTTAGAGAAAGTGCTGAATCCCATCACAAACGACGAAATCAGACAAGAGCTACTGGCGACGCTCTTGCTCTTGAATGGTAATTCCCCTACCTTAGTTAAGTCTCGGTAGCACAGACGGTAGAGCGCTGAACTCGATATCTGTAGGTTGTGAGTTAGAATCTCATAACTGTCACTTTTTTTTCTAAATTACCCCTTCCCCTCCAGTAGGCTGGAAACTCCTTTCTAGTGTCTGTCCCTAATTTATGTATATATATATATATATATATATATATATATATATATATATATATATATGTATATATATATATATATGTATATATATATATATATATATATATATATATATATATATATATATATATATATAAATTACTCTAAAATTTATAAAAATAATACGTAGACCTCGGTCTACGGCAAAAAACATTTAAAAATTTCTTAAAAATAATACTCGAGCTTGGTATCAAGCTCAAGGTAAAAAATATTTTATTTAACAATTATTCTCCTTTTTAGTTATTTTCCTTTTCCCTATCCACTAATCTTTCTCAGGTCGCAGAAATTCGAGGAAACAAACACACTTCTCTCCTATCTCTTTTTTTTACTAACATCCACCGACATTTATACTCAGGCAAACTCCAGAAAAAGTCAAGTTAATTTCTAGAAGTTGGGGGTAAAATTTTACACAGGCGCTTCTACCCAATCCTGTTGCTCATTGCTCATTATTGAGAGATTTCAATTTTTAATAATTTCTGCTCATGTGCAATTCGAACAAATATACCACTTTTTTCAAACAGTTATTAAATATTTGTAATTCTACATCGTATGTATTTCTTAGTCCTCACATTTCATAGGCCTCCGGACTCCGAGGAGAACGGTCGCACACCACTTAGCTCCCTCTAAGCCTCTCACGTGTCTCTACTTCTGAGCTTGTGACCTCACGGGGATTTTTTAATCCTGTGTGTGTGTGACGGGCCAGTTTTAGTGGCAGCTTTCGCTTGCTTTTGCTTTTACTGGATGCGTTTTTTATTTTTGAATGGAGTGTGCGGATTCGGAGAGCACGGTAGTGACTCCGGGGAATATCCCGGATAACTCCACTGACCCAATCATGGCTACCCCCTTGCTTACCATCGACGAACAAACCATTTATTACGATGAGAACTTTCCAAGAGACTGGCCATACTTCGAGCTGATATCCAGGTTCCTGGCTTTCTCCAAAACAATCATCAATGCTGCTACTGGAGAAAAAGATGCTCATTCCGTGAGTATGTTTTTGCAATCTTTGTATAATGTGCTCAGAAATTATAGTACCGATATCGATGAATACCTGGCCCTCAATTTATTTCGTGAATTTTACGATGTTTTCAGTAATGATATTAACGAACTTATAGCTAAGTATCATGTTAGAATCACCTTGATTGATCAAAAACCTGTCTTAATGCATTACCAACGCAAAAGGAGACTTTCCAAGGAAAGTCTCGAAATCAATGTTACCACTAACAATAATTTCACCGGACTAACCGACGAAAGTGAAATACCCAATATCCAACCCTTTGAAACTGTGGAATCCGTTATGGATACCCGCAATCCCGAAGGGAATGACAATAGCAACTCCAAACCACCCTCGAAAAGATGTCAAGTCTTTTTCGAGGTCAGTGAAAACTGGCGAAACATTATTAAAACAATAAATGATATGTCGCAGGATGTCGAAGCTTCGCTCACCGGATCCCTAATCAAAATTAATATCATTTCTGTAGAATCTTACAGAGCTATACAAAATTTCCTGGACAGCAGGAGGCATCGCTCCTACAGCGATGCCTCCTGCTAGCCCTTCAACATTATTAAAACAATAAATGATATGTCGCAGGATGTCGAAGCTTCGCTCACCGGCTCCCTAATCAAAATTAATATCAATTCTGTAGAATCTTACAGAGCTATACAAAATTTCCTGGACAGCAGGAGGCATCGCTCCTACAGCCATGCCTCCTGCTAGCCCTTCAACTGCGGAAAGCTCGACTGAGTCTCTGAAGCCGCTCCCAACATTCGATGAACTCTACGTGTTCTTCGACGCTAAATACACCAGAGAATGGGAACTCTACCACATCATCAGGACCTTCCTGGACTATGCTGGTAATACTCTTATCAACTCACCTGACGCTTCGTTGGTGAGTAGATTTTTGTTCTCACTGTCGGAAGTGCTCAAAACTAGATCCACGGACATAAACGATTTTCTAAACCTAACTAATTTTGACTACTTCTATACGAACCGATGGGCTCAAATAAATCACAACTTGGCCCCTCTTAATCTCTAACTTGTTATGATGAATAATAAGCTTACGCTTACGCGCAGATCCAAGCGTAAAGCTGACAATATTTCTGATTCCGATAATGAAATTGAAACGAAGAACAGATATGCTGTTCTCAATAACGAAGACACCGAAATTGACGGAACCCAGCCATTTGAACCGGCGACCAATGTGGAAACGAACGTTCAGGCTGAAGGTCCCAGTAACAATACTCAGACGGCCTAAAAAAAGATGCCAAGTCGTTTTTGAGGTTAATAGCAATTGGCGTACTATGCTGCAAACCATTAGCGGTATGGCTGACGATGTGGAAGCATCCCTGACGGGTTCCCTAATCCGCATCAATATTAATAGTACTGAGTCCTATCGGAAAATTCAACATTTCCTGGATGAGAGCAAAATTCCCTTCAAAACGCTCGATCCGCGTTCCGAGCGTCCTAAAAAATATATTCTTCGCGGTCTCTCCGACAATACGCCGGTGGAAGACATTGAAAGTGCTATGAAAGAAATAGGGCTCTAGCCGATCAAAACGGCCTACCTCACTAATAGAAAGACCAAAAGACCCATGCCTTTGTTCTTGGTGGCTATTAGACCCTCTCCCAACATAGACAACTTAGTTAATATTAAGAAAATTAATTACTTGGAAGTAAGTTTCAAACATTACACGCAGGAACAGGAAGTTCACTGGTAATATGTATACAAGAGAAATAGCACGTGAAAATTCTAACATCTCTGAATCAGTAAACTTGAATGCAAGTGCTTCCGGCAAAAAAATAAACATGTCTTGTGGAAGATAATCGGAATGATTTTACAAGATATGTCTCTTGATGTTAGTTTGTTGTTTTCTCAACTTGAAAAGCATTTAGCTTGCAAAAAGTGTGCTGGAAGTGTGATACTTTCAGAAGAAACCGTATGTGGATTATCCTCTAAAATTTCTATTAATTGTAAAAATTACACAGAGTTATGAAAATTTAGAAATTTCAAAATGTTGGGAAAGAAAAAGAACATTCCAGAGATAAATAGAAGATTAACCTATTCATTTCGAGAAAATGGTATGGGACATTCATCCATGAAATTGTGTTGTGACATCATGGATCTACCCAAACCAATTTTCAAGAAAAAATTACAACTTGGTGAAAAAGCTGCTCGCCTGTTCTGAAACAGTTGCCCAAGAATCTAAGAAATGTGCAGTTGAAGAAGAAATAAAATTGACAGGGTTTTCTGATATAATAGTGGCGATGGAACCTGGAAGACACGAGGACACTCATCTGGTGTTGGTGTATGCACCCTTATTGGAGATATGTGTGGCAAAATTTTGGATACGGAGGTGTTGTCTTCCTACTGTAAAGCCTGTGACAGCTGGATAAATAGAAAAACCTTTAGAATTTTTTCTAATTGAATGAACTTCTTTTTTGTTTAAAAAGCAAAATTTGAAAGAAGTATTTCAAAAGCCAAAACCCAAAATTTTAAAAAGAGAATTTTAAATAATTATTTTGTTTTTAAAAATTCTAATATATTTTTAAAAGTGATTAAACTGTTTTTAATCATTAAGAAATAATTTTTTTAAAGCTAAAGTTTGCAAATATTAGCCATCATCATCAACAGTTGATCATTGCAACGTAACTTATAACTTTTATTACAGAGCACATGTACCTTGATATGAATGGTACATGTGCTCAGCAATTCTGCTCAGTTGATCTGTGCTTGCGATTCATAAACAATCGTATTTGCATATGCATAATATCAATCTTACTTAATTACTTATAAATATTATTTTAATTTGTTAATAATTATTTTTTTATATTCTTAATACCTTTCAATTGTGCAAGTATATTTTTAAAATTATCATTTTTGACTAATTCCTCATTGTGGATATTTCAGTTTGTTTCATAAATTTGTGTTCTTATATAATAATTTTAAATAAATATGTGATATTGTTGAAAAATAATAATGGAAACAAAAAATAATGCAGAAAAATTGAATTTTCTGTTGAAGCATTTTGTGTGAATAATTTTGCAGGATCAGGAAAAAGTTTTTTATTTAATGCCATTATTCATTCTGTCAGGGGAATGAATCAAGTAGCTGTTCCTGTGGCATGGACTAGCATCGCAGCAATTCATTTGGAAGGTGGCAGAACCGTGCATTCCCGCTTCATGTTGCCAGTTCCTATCTTGGAAAATTCTTCATGTAGCATTCGTCAAAATACAGAGGAAGGAAGATTGTTAAAGAGTGCCAAGGTTATCGTATGGGATGCAATCGTATGGGGTGCAACATAACTCCTCATTATGCCTTGAATGCTGTTGATAGAATTTTTCGTGATTTAACGGGGCAGGATGTTCCATTTGGAGGTAAAGTATTTATTCTTGATGGTGACTGGAGACAGATTTTGCCTGTCGCAATACATGCCAACAGAACTGCCATCATTGAAAGTTGTCTAAAAAATTCTCCTCTTTGGGTCAATTTCAGACATTTTTCACTCTTGAATATGAGAACAAAACCTGATGAACAAGACTTTGCAAAAGGGCTTTTACAGCTTGGCGATGATCGTTTGACTAATGACTGTGAACTTGCAGAAGATGTCATTGAAATCCCATCGCAATGTGTAGTGACAAATTCCATAGTGGATGAAATATTTGGATCCCCGCATATTGATTTAAGTCAACTTTCAGACAGGGCAATTTTGTGTCTCAAGTGTGAAGATTCCTTGAAACTCAACGAAGATATTTTAACTAAAGTTCCTGGTGAGTTGAAGACCTATTTCAGTGCTGACAGTATTATTTGTGACGATGAAGAGGAACAGAATACTTTTCAAATGGACTTCATAGATACCCTCACACCATCCTGAATGCCTCCACATAAATTGAATCTTAAAAATGGAGTTGTGATTATGTTGTTAAGAAACTTGAATCCATCGGATGGACTGTGCAACGGAACGAGTCTGATTGTTAAAAAAATTAATGGCAAATGTTATTGATGCAGAGGTTTTAACTGGCCACACCAGAGGTACACGAGTTTTTATTCCACAAATCATACTTAGTCCATCGGACACAAACCTTCCTTTTCAACTTTATCGACGTCAGTTTCCTGTCAGGCTTGCCTTTGCAATGACAATCAACAAATCACAAGGACAGAGTTTTTGTAAAGTCGGAATATCTTTGTCTCAACCAGTGTTTTCACATGGGATGTTGTATGTTGCCATTTCTAGAGCTACTTCTCAAAGTTGTGTCAAAGTATCAGTCACAAATGGTAATGAGCAAGCTCGGTTATTCAAGCAGGGTGTTCACTCGTAATGTTGTGTTGTAAATCCCTTCAGATATCTTAGCAGAATAGATAGTTGATAGACAGTGGGCAAATCTCTCAAAAGAAAAGGGACCTCTTAGAATGTTAAAATTTGAAAAACTTTCAAGACTGATGCTCAGTATATTGACATTTCCACACAGTAATGCTGCCTGGAGAGAATTTTTAGTTTGGCTCGCAGAAACAAAACTGATTTAAAAAGCTCTCTTAATCCTGAGACATTGCAAGCAATATTAGTTGCAAAGTCACATACGGCTGAACCATGCTATAAAACTTATGATAATTTTTAAAAAAGGCAAAATCCTGTACACATGCATCTCTTAATTGAAATTTATGCTATTCATTAAATTTTCGTAACAATAAATGTTATTAAATATCTAACTGTTATTTTCCCATTGTGTAACAATAAATGTTATTAATTACCTATCTAACTGTTATTTTTCATTGTGTATTTATTCTGTTAAGTATTAAATATGGTGAGAAACCAAGGTAAGCACGCTTTTTTATAATTTAATGTTAATTTTTATAATATCGTTTAACCATACGATTTATGGTCGAACGCGGTGTTCCTTATTTTTTTCCTTGGAGGTTGGATGCCATAGGCTGGGTATCCACAAGGTGCATTATAAAAGTGCAGCCTCAAGGTTTATTCAGTCCCCTTATTGTTCTTTGATGCAAAAAATGTCATACTCCTGACTTTAATTGATTTAGCTGTAGAGCGTACACTAAGAGAGGGACAATAGTTATCAGTTATATATTTAATTATTGTACCCACTTGATATTATAAAGATAGAGATTATAGATCATTTTGTATCTGTTCATGTTATCCAATGTAATCGCTGGCGGCATTGCCTTCTCCTGATTGGTCCAAATTGACCACCAGGGAGCAATGACGTCAGCAGTAGGCCACACCCACTGCAACACATGCTGCTGAACTCTCCTTTCTATACTACTATCCACGGCCTTGCATCGATTATCGGCGCTTAAACGAAGCCATTAGGACAGAATTCTACCCTTTGCCTAATATAAAAGAACGTTTAGGACATGTTTCGTCAGCAAAATAAATTACTATTTTAGACTTGGTGAAAGGGTATTGGCAAATGACCTATTAGTGCTAAAGCTCCGGCTGAAATCCAATGTTACAATTGAATGTAAAAACCATTTGCTCAGAAATATGTGCTCCAAACTTAGAGAAGTGTTTAGAAATAGTAAGTATGGTCCATGTTATATAAGAAAAGAACTTGGCAGTAAAATTCTCAAAATGAGACAAGCAGTTGTGTGTACTGTTCGATACAGGAAAAGGCAAACACAAATATCTTCACATGAAATTCTGAAAAGTTTGCGTAGGGACATTTTAAATGCTCCTCTTCATATATATTCGGGGAACACAAAAGATGTAAAATATATTTTTGTAGAAAAACGCAATCTCGAAATTTCATTCCTGAATTCACAAAATGTGGACTGCTTTATAGAATCAATTAGCTGACAATGCAAAAGTCTGTTATTCGATGAGAATAACAATTCTGTTGAAGAACTGAATGCAAGAGTTACCAAGAACATCGGAGGCAAACGAGTAAACTTTTGCATGAGGCAGTCGTACAAGCTACATGCAAAGCAGCAGCCCTGTCTCAACAGTAAAACACCAAACCAAAAAATTTTCCTGGTTCTCCCCGTTAGAAGTCCAGGAACACGGACGAAGTTGTTTGAAAAAAGGAGTGTTGGAAATGAAAGCAGGATTAAACGTAAAAAAAATATGGTAGCTTGGTTTAACAACCAAGATGTCTGTTTCCCTCTGTAGAAGAAACAGTAAACTATGGAAGCCAGGCACAAAGACCAGATCTTCCCTCTGATTTATTTAACATAAAGAAAAATGAATTTCTGGAAGCCCTTAAATAAACAGAGGAAGAGAGGGTACAAATGCAAAAACAGACTATTCTCCAAAGAGATAGCCCAGTGTGGCTGGAAGAAAGGAGAAAACAGCAAAGCAGGTAGCATCAAATTTCGACCACGTATGCGCAAAACGGGCGGTTACAGGATGCGAAAATTCAGTTAAATCGCTTTTGTATTGCCAGTAGGATACCGAGGCCCTCAGTTTCATCACGAAAAAGACGCTTTAAATTACCTAAAAGAATGCTTTAATATAAACATCCAACCATGTGGGCTTTTCGTAGATCCCGAATTGCCGTATCTAGGTGCTACACCAGATTGGCTGATAAGATGATGGTGTCAGATTTCAAATGCCCCTTTTCGTGCCAAAAAATCCTACCAGAGGAGCCTATTGCTTCCCGAAAATTCACCTTTTGGAAATATAATAAAAAACGAATGTAACTGGTCCAAATAATAAAAAACATTTATTATTATCAAATCCACAAGGGCAGCTGCACATCACAAAAAGGAACTATTGCCTACTTGCGCTGTGGACCAAACAAAAGTTGAGTGCAAAAGTTGAGAAATTTAAGAAAGGATGATGATTTTTGGAAAAATTTTATAGAGTGAAAAGTTAAATTATTTTATTTCGATTGCTTGTTTCCAGAGCTCATAGATTCACGATATTTGTGATCAATGCCAATACGCTGTCCTTCTTATATTTTGGCTGTACAACAAAAGAAATATAAAAAAATTCAAGAAAAACTTAAAATTTGTAAAAATAAAGCTTAAAAGATTTTTTTCAATTTATATTTTTTTTCATGTAAGTAAAGTATGAAAATTTTTAGTGCTTGTACAGTGGATAATTTTAGTTTATATGTGTTATAATACTTTAATGATAGAGAAATTTGAGAATCTCAGTTTGATTTTTATTTATTATGCTTACATTAAGAATATGTATGTGCGCAACATTCGTTTAAATTGTGTTTTCAAATTGCTCCTTCACTTTAAAAATCATTCGAATGCTATGTTTTGTTTCTTCGATTTACTTTGTCAGTTTAATGAATTGAAGTTTACACTTAAAATCTCCATTGATCTATTCTTAATTTTTCTTATAATTAAGGATAAACTTGAAAGAAAGTTTAGTTTGGTTAGCTTTTTTTAAAAAAAATTGAGATTGCTGAAATATGACAACGAGGCCGACATGAAGGGAGCTATTTCTAAAATTCAGTCAAGAATGGTGAAGTGCAAATCAACAGCACGACCTTTAACAACACTAATTGTGACATTAATAAAAAATCATTCAGGCTGGTGTCTGACATGTCCACTATTCAGTGGATAAAAAGACTGGAACACAACACAGACATTCAAAACTACGCGGATGGTTCCAAAATAGATGGAAGAAACCGGCTCTGGACTCATAAAGTTCGTCAACAATGAAATGGCAAGGGGACCAGGAAAGGGAAAATTGAGTAAAAAATCAAATATTATTTTATTGTTGCATTAGAGAGAGCAAAATATCCCCTTTCTAAGGATGTATCACACTAGTTGATCGAATAAAGAGAAGTTTGGCAAATGTGTGTTTATCTTGAACCACTTTATAGCTGACTTCACATTTAAAGGGCCACTCTGATGTAAACAAACCACTGCTCTTGCACTTATTTAATACTCTATAATACTATTTTCTCTATTGGAATTTTTCAATATTAATTTTTTTCTTTTGAACTGGCAACAGAGAAAGTTAACTGCGACTGTTTCAGTTGTTTCTAACTGTTTGTTGTTATTGCGCACATGCTCATTTTTGTTGGAAATCCTTTTGGTGGGAAAGTTTATGATCTGTTTTCGTTCTGTTGCATTCTTTACTTCTTTTTATATTAACAATTCGACTATTATTGCTGTTCTTAAATTGGTAGAATCCATTTTATTAAAATGCCAAGAAGTAAAAAAATATTTAAGAAGCGTGCCAGTGTTGGTAAGCCGAAAACTGCAAATACATGGACGGACTAATTCATTAGTGATGTCGGAAAACTGCCATAGCAAAATGACTGCATTTAACAATAAATGCGAATGGAAAATGCGATATTTAAAAAATAACAGTAAATATTTTAAAATTTAATAAATGGAAACTAATAAAAGTTTAATAAATCAAAAAATATGTTTAATTCCCAGCTATAAGGAGGAAAAGATTAATTTGCAGGAGGTAACCATGAACTTGGAAAAGATCATGGAAAGGTTCGAGGCTAAGTTTGAGGAAACCCTCCAGAATTTTTTAAGCACTCAAGTTGAAACTTTCAACAAGGTCATTGAAATGACATCATCTTTTACGAACTTGTTACATAAATTTCTCCCTCCGACGCAGTCGGGTGCTCTTCAAAAAAGAGAGAAAACAAAGAAAAAACAGACTGTCACAAGATGATATGCCATCTCCCCTGTCCTCTACTGGTGTGGACTTCGGTTTGATGGATTACTCCGGGACCACCGGTCTTGATAGTTCCTGTCCTCCGCCTGGGCCATCCCTGCGTTTTGAGGGGGCCATTCCTGACGCCCCTTCCCTTTAGGGGGGTGGGCTTCCTGGCGGCCTTTATTGGTTTGCCCGTGTTTTTGTTGTTTTTGGTCTGGCTTGTTTTTCTATTGTGTCGTGGAACGTTCGTGGTGTTAAGGGCAGGGCCGTTTGGTTCCGTTGTCCGGTTTTTGCTTCTGTTCCTGTTTTGCTTACTCAAGAAACCTTTCCTACTCCGGCTCTTTCCTTCGCTGTTAATCAGAAAGTTCTGTATCGTAGAGATAGGCCTGGGGGCGGTGGGGGTGGCGTCCTCACCGCGATCCAGCGTAATGTTATTTCCATCGACCTTTCTCTTCCCATACAACATCCTTTCATTGAATACGTTGCTGTTAAAATATGGGTCAAAAAACTTCTCTCACCATTGTAAACATTTAAAACCCCAGGTGCAGCTTTGATGTTGGATTTTTCAGTTCTCTTCTTGATGGTATTGAACCACCTTTTATTATCACGGGGGACCTAAATTTAAATTTACTAAAACGGGGCAGTCAAGGCCTGGCCCCTGTGAATCAGTTTCTTGACTGGGTTGCTGGTAATGATCTATACATTGTTAACAGGGACATTCCTACCCGTTTCATGGCTAACAATTCCCCTTCTGTACTTGATCTTGCTATTATTTCTCCAAACTTGTTCCCTTTTGTTAAATTTTATATTCACCCTGATAGTTTTGACTCGGATCATTGTCCGATGTTCTTACAGCTTTATGGTCCATACGCTCAGTGTGTTACTACTACCTTTCGACTTCGGACTAATTGGACCAGGGCTGGCTGCGATTTAAATAATAGCATGAATTGTCATACTTTCATACTCGGATCTTATGTCATCGAGTAAACAGGCTATCTGTGATAATAATCACTCTCAAAGGATTACTGGGACGTCTTACCCACAGTGGTGGAACTCGAGGTGCTCTTGGATCTTGGGGCAGAAAAGAAAGTATCTTCGGCTGGCTAAGCGGACTTTTTCTCGTGAATACTGGTTACAGTATAAAAAAATTTCAAGTCCCTTACGTCGGCACATAAAATGCAGTATTCGGAGCTTTTGGAACAAACTCTGCAATAGACAAAACAGTATGCAGATCATCTATCGCTTTCTTAAGAAGCAGTCTACTCTACAGACTTCTGGGGGGATCCTGCTTTATCGGGAAATTTGTATCAATTGCCCCTATCGTCAAGCTGTTCGTTTTGGTCAGAACTTTTACCCTACTTCGCATCACCCTCCCCTTTCTTACGCTTTTACCAATGTGATGGTGGAGTTAGACAAACCTATTGCTACTCCGGAGCTCCAGTTAGCGATCAAGGTAACTAGACCACCACTCCAGGGGAAGATGGTATCTCGGCAAAGCTGATAAAGCACATTGATCACAATAACCTTTGCAAGATTGTTGGTATTTTTAATAATCTCCTTGGTACGGCTAGTGTGCCGTGTCAGTGGCGCTCTGCCATAATTCTTCCCATTCTGAAACCCAAGAAGCCCAGTATCTGATTACTTCGTATCGCCCGATTGCCCTTACTCCGGTTTGGTGTAAAATTTTTGAACGCATTATTCTCCTCCGTCTCACTCGCTGGTCTATTAGCCACAATGTTTTCCTCCCGGCCTCGGTGGCTGTCTCCCCAATAGGGACAGCCAAACCGTCTTGGCCAAGCTGTACCTAGATATCCAGGAAGCTCGTCTGAACAAAAAATATATTCTTCTCGTAAGCCTAGACATTGAAAAGGCGTATTATTCCGTTGGTGTTGGTGGAAATGTTTTATTATGGATTTCTAAGTGACTACAGGATAGGAATATTAAGCTGAAATGGCGCAATCACGTCCCCCCCCCCCCTCAAAAGGTTACGTCTGGGATTCCACAGGGTAGCGATCTGTCCCGTTTCTGTTCTCTATGTATATGCTTGATATTTTCGAAACGTCCCCGCCCAGGGTAACTGTTCTGACTTATGTTGCGGACATTTTAGTGTATGCTATATGTGATGATCCTGTTACCATTTGCAATGATTATCAAACCGCCCTTGATAACATCCTGAAGTTGTGTGATTATTGGAAGTTCTCTCTCTCTCCCTCGAAGAGCACGGCTATAAATTTTTTAAGGGGTAGATTTCCCTGTCCTGAAAGCCGTATCGCCGGCCGCGCGCGTATAGTTCCCGGTTAGCACTGGCGCAGTAACCGGCGACCCCTTGTTGGGCTCCATGACCTGGAACGAAACCATGCTACCAAATGTTTAGAAGGTATGTGGCAATTCATTACCTCTATTCTTGTGAAGTGTAGTACTGACAATATCCTAAACCTTGAACAAGCTCTTAATGTATTTGGAATCTGCCCTAAGCAAAAGAGAACCAGGAAACTAAGTAATTCAGATAATGAAATTGATAATAATACTAACGCTAAACCTAAAGATAAAGATAACGATGGAAATGGCTTTACCAGGGTAAGCAATAAGCAGAGAGCCAGGAAACTGGCGAAAATAGCAGATTCGGAAGGGAAGGGAGAGGAAGCGATCACAGTGCAGAATCAATTCAGTGTTCTATCGGTCGATGACCCGGTGATGTCCGACGAGGAAATCGAGGTTGATCCCCCCATGTCAAACCCCCCTAAGGAAAGGAAACCGGATCCATTTTGGATCCAGAAAGACCAGGAAACGGAATGGAGGAAAATAGCGATAGAAATCAACAAAATATTAAAGGTTAAGCTTCCCCTACAGGACGAAGGGAAATTTATTAAGGTCTTCCTCCATGATATTAACCAATATAGATCTATACAGGACCTACTCTCTAAAAACAACGTTAAATTCTTCGCCATGCTCCCAAGAGAGCAACGTCCCCTGAAAATTCGAATAAAAGGGATCCCCTCAGACATCCCCATCGAGGAAGTTCAAACCGAGTTAGTTAACGAAGGGTTTCAAGTGCAAAGGGTAGCTCAACTCAAGAGATTCAAAGACAAAAGCAAACTCCCAATTTTCTTGTGTAACTTAATCCCATCTGACAATACTAGGGAAATCTTCGAGCTCCACGAATTTATGGGATTTATTGTAAGGGTAGAAGCTTACAAGTTCAAAGGGGGGGGGGCGAAGCAGTGCTATAACTGCCAGAACTTCCATCACAGTAGCGACAACTGCCGGATGGATGCCAGATGTCTGAAATGTGCAGAGAATCACAAGACTAGCGAATGCACAAAACCCCGCACTGAGACGGCCAGTTGCGCTAACTGTGGTGGAGATCATCCGGCGAATTATCAGGGCTGCGTTCGCCACCCCAACTTCATTAAAAAACAAAAAATCTAAGCCATTAGGGACATAGGAAAAATAAATCACGATAACGGTAGGACCATACTCCACACAAACACAGGTAACACGTTCCAAGCCGCCGAAACCCAAAATAATAATAAAACTTTCAGTGAAATTCTTAAAAATAAACTTCAAACTCCCTCTCCCCCAAATAAACCTAGCACCTCCACTGATAATATAGAAACCCAGTCCCCTAAAACAAGCAACCCAATTCCTAGTATCCCAAATCAGGAAACATTAAACCACCTAGACGCTTATATCCAAAAATTACAAACTATAGAAAAACTGTTAACCAGTATAGCACACTTACAATCTTCCCTCCCCCAAGGTGGGATAAGTAGTATCTTGGGTAGTCACTTCCTCCCAGTTTCGGCTGGTTCGGAGCAGGCGCCCTCTTCCCTTTAATTCCCCGGTCTGCAGTCAGAATACTGAGTTGGAACGCTGATGGGCTCCACACCAAAATTGACGAGCTGAGGGACTTTCTTATAGACAATTCAATGGACTTGGTTCTCGTTCAGGAGGTTAAGTACCGAAACATCAGGCACCTCAAAATACAAAACTACAACCTAATTTTCACCCCCCGTACCGATAGCAATAACGATCCCCTTCCATACGGAGGTACAGCCATCTATGTCAAACGTAACCTTAACTATGATCATATTCCTAGCATGCACCTGAATATCTTAGAAAATACCACAGTAAAAATCTATCCTACTCCTAACAACCCTGTATACATCTGTAACATCTATCTCAGAGTGGCATCAAACAGCATTGTGAGTTCAGATCTGGAAAATCTTTTCTCTCTGGGAGACAAGGTAATTCTGATGGGAGATTTCAATGCCCACCACCCACGTTGGAATTGTGATTACAATAGGAATTACATCTGCCGCTTCGGCAGGCAGATTAAGGAATATTGTAATGACAACGGAATCGACATTGCCTTTCCCCATGCTCCCACCCGTTTCGGCTATTCTGGCTCACAATCTGTTATTGATTTCGCTCTACTCAATAATATTAACGCACCCTATGACATTAACTATATAAGCACTCTCTCCTCTGACCACAATCCTGTCACTCTTAATCTCCACACTAACTCTCACCTACCTTCTATACTAACCCCCCACGTAATTAACTGGACCGACTACACCAACTCCATCTTTAACTCCCCCCCACCCTTCAATAGCATTAACTCTACTAACGACATAGATCAAGCTGTCACCTCCATAACTAATATAATGAATAACGCACTTAGCTCTGCCAAGGCTCACATCCCTCCCAACAATTATAACAAACTCCCCCTTTATATTAAAAACTTAATTAGAAATAGAAATAAAACTAGGAAACTTTGGCAACGTACTGGTGACCCCTCTATTCTCGGCGAAATGCACAGAATGAATGCAAAAATCAAAACTGTACTCAAAATTTATAAAAATCGTAAATGGACTACCTACATCGAGTCACTCGCAGCGACGGACAATAGCATTTGGCAATATCTAAAACGCATCAAAAAACCCTTCCCCCCCCCCTTCCCCCCTTTAACTCCCAATCTGGCATAATTACGAGTGACTCAGGCAAAATTGAAGCCTTGGCAGATAATTTTACAGGAACAGTTTTACAGGAACATACTTATTTCATTCGAATACTGGGCCAACCGCAGATTTAATTGGCAGATAAATCGGTGAACTGAGATGCTCTTCTTTTAAACTGTCAAAACAAGAAAGGAACTCTTTTGTTTTGCTTGACAATAACAAAATAATGCAGGTAAAATTTTTTAAGAAAATGAAGATGGCATTCATTTAATTGGACAAACATTTTACGATCAAACATAGTTTTTCAAAAACTATATCCTTCCCATCTGTTTTTTGTATTCAGCGTGTAAATTTTTATGTTTCTACTTGTATCTTTGTCTATGAATAGTGATGTATGGCAGAATGCAATAAACAGCTATCTCTTTTTGACAATTTACAATAGAACTGTAAGATATATTGACTGTTTTACTAAATTCACAGATTATTATGTTATATTGGATTAAAAGATATGAAGAAAGATGCGACCATATTATGCTTTAATATCTTTTTTTGTATTTTTCTCTATTCTGATAAACTTAATTTTGAAATTCTTTGTTAATAAAACCAGGGAAAAACGTGCTTTTGCTGTTGTGGCTTTTCCCGTGGAGGGAGGCTCCTTATCGCTTATTCCTTCCTCGTGGATTATCATAGGAAAGGAACACAATTACTCTAGATGGCTCAATACAGCTTTAATAGCAACAAATTAGTGAATAAGTTAAAAGCACGAATTTAAACTTAAGCAGAAAATAAAACTTAAAGATCCTAAATCTAAGACCTACAACCCACAAGCTACTATTCCTAAACCTGCTCAATGTTACTCCCTCCGAGCCACCAAAAACCTCGGCATGGAAAACACCACTGAACATTAATAAGAAACCCACGGAACCGGCTAGCGATGCTTCCTCATCCAGCGCCAGCCGAACTCTGAGCTCTGACATGGACATGGACAGAAGAACTTCGTGAGGTACCCAGTGGGCCTGAAAGGCCCATCACCCTCGGTATGAGTATGCGGAAAACTGTTGCTTTTTACAAATGGCCCAAAGATATGAATAATAGGGAAAAAAATATATATATATAAAAATATATATATATATATATATAAAAATATATATATAAAAGAATTAATTAATATTAATTATATTTAAGTAATTAATGAGTTAAATTAAAAGTGAGATGAAAACAAAAAATTAATTATGACTATTGAATTAAAACAAGAAAGAGTAAATACTAATAAGAAAACTCAAAGTTACATGTAATAGCAGTGAAGGTCAGCGAGTTGATACAAAATGCAAGGCCGGGAAGAGATCCCGCGCAAGATAAAAAAGTAATTAGGCTGTCATGGATGGAAACAGCAGTAAAAAATAGTAAGGAGATGATGAATTTGATAATCGAAGAAGGGAGAAAAGCGATTGGCCGAGAGCCCAGAAAAGCTCGAAGCGGATTGGACGAAGAAATAAGGTCCAGGATCTTCCAAGAGAAACTACCCAAGTGAAGCAGCAAGCATGGGGCCGACACTTAGAGATTGACTGGAGAGTTCCCCCTGACCCTCCGTAGCGAGCGGTCGTGTTTTCTGAGCTCCCCCTGCCTGTGCTTTGCACACGCTATCTCCTTTAAGCTTTCCGTCCTTTGATCGAGCTTGTGACCATACGGGGAATTTTTATTCTTGCGTATGTGTGACGGGCCTTTTATAGTGACCCCCAACCGCCACCCTGAGCAACCAAACATTGCTTACGCCAACGCCATGATGGAGAGAAATAATTTCCCACCGCACTTCGATGGAAGTTCTCAATGCCAAGATGCCCTAAAGGAAACGATCCGTATGATTAGAGGAAAGACCGAAACCTCATCTTTCCGTGAACACTCAGACGCTGCAATCAAGGTTGTACATTGCCTTGAAACCTTGATCCAAAGAATCAACTCCCCTGATGTGCCAGAAGCGACACGGGCAGCTCACCTCTATGCATATTGGAGGTATGTGGTTTTACATTACTAAGATCTTCGTTAATTGCAGTACAGAAAACATTTTAGAACTTGAGCATAAAATAGACATTTTCTATCCCAAGGTTCAAAAGCGAACCAGAAAATTAAGTAGCATTAATAATGATAATGATAATGATAACTTCCCTAATATTGAAGATACTAGCTTTGTCAGGGTCGGCAATAAGCCGAAATCCAAACGCCTTGCGAAAACGGCGAACCCGGGAGAAACGGGGGAAAATTTCATCCCCACGCAAAACCGGTACGACGGCCTCCCGGTCGAAGGATCGGAGGAAATTGAGGTCGATGACCCGCTCCCCACCCCACCCAGAGAAAGAAAACCAGATCCCTTCTGGATCCAGAAAGAGCAGGATGTTCAATGGAGGGAAATCGCGAGGGAAATCAATAAGATTACTAATGCTAAACTACCAATGCAGGACGCCGGGAAATTCATCAAGGTTTTCCCGGAGAATAGTGCCCAATTCCGCACGATACAGGATCAACTCACCAAATACAACATAAAATTCTTCGCCATGATCCCTAGGGAGCAACGTCCCCTCAAAATCCTTATCAAAGGTATCCCCTCGGATATCCCAATAGAAGACGTAAAAAATGAATTAATAACCGAAGGGTACCAGGTACAGAGAGTCTCACAACTTAAACGATTCAAAGATAAATCCCCACTTCCAATATTCCTCTGTAACATTATCCCCACCGAGAAATCGAGGGAAATTTTTGAAATAAACGATTTCCTCGGATTCATCGTCAGAGTCGAGGCCTATAAGTTCAAAGGGGGGGCGAAGCAGTGCTATAACTGCCAAAACTTCCACCACAGCAGCGATAACTGTAGAATGGACGCACGGTGTCTTACATGCGCCGGGAGTCACAAGACAAATGAGTGTACCAAACCCCGCACGGAAAAAGCCATTTGTGCTAACTGTGGTGGAGTCACACGGCCAATTATCAGGGCTGTATTCGCCACCCCACCTACATAAAAAAGCAAAAAACCAAAACGATCAGGGATCTCGGTAAGATTACCCAGGATAACGGCAGAACGTTATTCCAAACTAACTCCTGAAATACATTTAATGCCGCGGATAATAGAGGTACCAAATCATTCAGCGAAATCCTCAAAAGTAATATCCAAACTCCCCCACCTCCATCTAACATAAATATCGCAAATGAAAATATCACCCAGAAAACTAACCCCCCAACCACTAATGTCCCCAACCAAGAAGCGCTTAACAATTTAGATGCCTATATTCAAAAATTATTAACGATCGAAAAACTTTTAACTAGCATCAACAACCTCCAATCTGGCCTCCGACAAGGCGGCCTCAGCAACCTACTGGGTAATCTTACTCTCCCCGTTTTTGCGGGTTCGGAGCAGGCGCCCTCTTCCCTCTAATTCCCCGGAATGCAGTCAGAATACTGAGCTGGAACGCCGATGGGCTCCACACCAAAATTGATGAGCTGAGGGAATATCTCATAGATAATTCTGTGGATTTGGTTCTCGTACAGGAAGTTAAAACCCGCAATATTAGGCACCTCAAAATTCAAAACTATAATCTAATTGTCACCCCCCGCACCGACAGCAGTAATAATCTCCTCCCTTACGGCGGTACAGCTATCTACGTCAAACGCACCATTAAATTCGACCATATTCCTAGCATGAACTTAAACATTTTAGAAAATACCACCATTAAATTCCTTCCCACACCTAACAACCCTATCTACGTCTGCTGTGTTTATCTCAGAGCATGTTTCAATAACTCTGTGAGCTCAGACCTTCAAAACCTCTTCTCGCTGGGAGACAATGTCATTCTGATGGGTGACTTTAATGCCCACCACCCCAGGTGGAATTGTGATTACAATAGGAACTATACCTGTCGTTATGGCAGGCAAATTAATGAATATTGTAATGACAACGGAATTGACATTGCCTTCCCTAATTCTCCCACCCGCTACGGCTTCTCTGGTTCACAGTCTGTTATTGACTTCGCTCTCCTCAATAATATTAACGCACCCTATGATATCAATACCGTAAGCATGCTATCCTCTGATCACAATCCTGTCATCCTTAACCTCCACACTAACTCCCACCTCCCTTCCATACTAACCCCTCATGTTATTAACTGGACCGACTACACCAACTCCTTGTTTCACTCTCCACCTCCCTTCAACAGAATTAACAATACTAATGACATTGACGGAGCTGTCACCGCTATTACCAATCTAATGAATAACGCCCTTAGCTCGGCCAAGGCCCACATCCCCCCTAATAACTATAATAAACTACCTCTTTATATCAAAAACCAAATAAAAAATAGGAACAAAACCAGAAAAATCTGGCAACGCACTGGTGACCCCTCTATTCTTGGTGAAATGCACAGGATGAATGCTAAAATTAAAAATGAAATTAAAATCTATAAAAACAAAAAATGGACGGCATTCATCGAGTCACTCGCTCCCTCTGACAACAGCATCTGGAACTATCTTAAACGTATCAAAAAACCCTTCACTCCCCTCCCTCCCTTCAATACCCCCTCTGGCTTATTAACGAGCGACTCAGACAAAATCGAGGCCTTGGCTGATAATTACGAAACTCAATTCTCCCCCCACACCAGTGTTTTCTGCCCCGAAACTATCGATAAGGTCGAGGACATACTTAGAAAATTTCTCATCAATCGACTTTCTAATATCAATAACGACCCCCTTGACCCGGCCACCCCTAATGAAATAATTAATGCTATTAACTCGCTCCCTAATAAAAAGGCACCAGGTATGGATAACCTAACTAACGCAGCCATTAAAAATCTCCCCATTAAATACGTTAACTATATCACCGACCTTACCAATAAAATCTTTGAACTTAATTACTTCCCTCCTGCCTGGAAAACCGCATTAATTGTTCCCATTAAAAAACCTCGTGAGAATCCTGCAATTCCTAAAAACTACAGACCTATCAGTTTGCTCTCCTCTCTGAGTAAGCTGGTTGAACACATACTATGCCAGAGAATCAACAAGTTCTTGGATGAACACAACACCATCATTAACGCACAGTTCGGTTTTCGTGCCAAACACTCCACCACACATCAGCTGCTCCGGGTAACGGAATACATCCATGATGGATTCCAGGACCGTATGCAATCTGGTGCTATCCTTTTTGACATCGAGAAAGCGTTTGACCGCGTTTGGCACAGCGCACTCATTTACAAACTCATTAAGTTCAAGCTCCCTGCTAACATTATTAAACTTATTCACTCGTACCTCTCCAATAGGTCTTTTAAAGTCCGCTACGGTAACATTACCTCCTCCACACGCAATATCAACGCGGGCGTACCGCAGGGTTCAAAACTCGCTCCTCTTCTGTTTGATATATTTTTAAACGACATTCCTCACTCCACAAACACAACACTTGCACTCTTTGCGGACGACACGGCTATTCTAGCCAAAAATAGAAACATTAAATACATACACGTCTACCTCCAGAGACACGTGAACATCCTTGAACGTTGGTTCGAACGTTGGAGAATTAAACTTAATCCCACCAAAACTAAGGCTATTTTCTTTAGTTATAACCGTATTCCTCCTCCGCCGGTCATGGTATGTGGTCACCCAGTACACTTCGAAAGAGAGGGCAAATACCTAGGTGTGTTTCTGGATAGCAGACTCACCTGGAATAAAAACATCAGCTACACCATCGGTAAATTTTTTAAAGCACGTAAAGACCTCGCCCACCTCTTGTATGGGAACCAAATGAGCATAGACAACAAACTCCTACTCTATAAGACTGTCCTTCGGCCCATCCTTCTTTACGCCGCCCCGGTGTGGGGCGCAGCGGCCAACACTCAGATTCAAAGACTGCAGAAAATTCAAAACAAAACCCTTCGCGGGATTAGGAAAGCGCCCTGGTACCTCCGTAATCAAGTTATCCATAACGACCTGTCCATAGATCCCATCAGGCACGCCATTAAAAACCTGGCAACCAACTTCTTCAATAACATCTATGCAATAAACAACGAAGACTTAATTAACCTCCCGGACTACGACCCCCAGGGAATTTCCCCGGCGTCCTAGAGCCACTCTTATCCTGCACCCCGGAATTACTCCTGTCTAGCGTAATTTCTTAGGAAATATTAAATACAAAAAACCAAAAAAAAATTATAAAAAATTTTAAAAATAAAATAAAAACTAAATAAAAATTGATAAAAATTTGGAAGAAAATCTCTCCAACAAAAAAATATGATAAAATCCAAAATAATTAAAAGTTATTATCAACTAATAACAAAAAAAAAAAAAAAGAAATAAACATTAATTCTTAAAGCTACTCATCTATTAGCTTTTTTATTAGCTACGCTACGACCTATTTCGCACGGAGTTTCCTCTCAAAAATTCACCTCCCTGCTATTACGCAATCCCAGTGGTACCCCTCGCTTCACCCTTCTCCCTCCGCACCCCACCCCACGAAAATCCTCCGAGTCGCAGCATTTTCGAGCCGATTCCTAGAATTTCCTCCTATTGTTAAGAATCTCGTGACGTACCTCCGGCAGCGCCGCTTCTGCGTTCGCTTCCCCCCTCCCCCAGCTCCTGTGAGTTCGCCGATCCGCCATCTTGGATTTCTGCTACGCTCTCCCAAGCTTTATTTTTCTTCGCCTGACCAAACAAACTTATTGTCAGTAATCTAAGCTTTATTCTTACACTGCCAAGTGATATCTTCATTAATTATTAAGCTCTACCTTAACGGTTTTTCTACTTAAAGACTTTTATTTATTAACTGGTTAACTCTTAAATCAAGTACTTAACGCTCAAGCCACTTAACTATTAATCATTAAGATCTAATTTTTTCTCTTTTTTTTGTTTTGCTTTCATCTTCTTCCTTTTTCTTTTATTTTTCTCATTAATTCAGTACTGCATTAACTTAGAGAACGGTAATTGTAGCCACAATTAAAGTTGAATACCGAGGATACGGAGCTTTCAGCTCCCAGGTGCCTCTTATCTACTCATGCCAATGCCAATGCCATGCATGGAGCCGAAAGGAGGAAAGTGATTGGATTAGAGCCACACAGAGCTCACAAACGGATTGGCTGATGAAATAAGGTTCACAATCTTAGAGAAATAATTGTACAGGGGGATCAGCAGGCAGAAAAAATTCGGCTGGGGTAGCTGACCCGTCGGGCACTCCGCATTCCAGCAAATTTATCGTTTCTCTTGATTCCGACACGGACGATGACCTCAGCATTGCCTCTTCGACTCATGACTCTCGTACGCACTTTATGAAAAATCCTTCCTGCCGCATTTCTACTGAAGATGACTTCGAGCGAAGAATTCTTCAATCCCTCAAACCTCCTGATGCTCCGGCCTGGACCTGTGTTTCAAACGTCAAAAACTCAAAGAAAAAATCAAACAAGAAGAAAACTACGCCCATGACTCTGACCAGCACTCCGGATTCTGAACAGACTATCATACAGCCAGCGACTTCCCTCTCTGTGCTACCCCACGAGCGGTAACCCCACGAGCGGATTCAAATCCAGCCAATGAGAGCGCGGTAGGAGATCCAATCGTAATACGCGTCCTGTGACCACACCAAGCGCTGCCCCGGCAGTTGCTTCTTCAATTCCCAGTGATACTAGCAGAAAGGAACAGCCAACTTCTGGCTTCTCCGATTTCATATCCATTATCAAAACTGTCAGGGAATTCATGCCGGCATTTAACATCGCCGACATAATGCAACTATTTAAATCTATTGTGAATATTATCAGGAGTGAAGTGGGCTTTTATTCTAAACTGGAAGCCATAGTTGTTGAACTTGGCAATTACTTAGGTCCTGCTCCTGGTCACGAATAGTTCCCATCCTTTCCCTTCACACTGCGGGTTCAGTTTTGGAACGCTAACGGTCTCACCAACAAAATTAATGAATTCAGGCAGTTTATGGAAAACTCCAACATTGACGTCGCCTTAATTCAGAAAACCCTCTTCACTGTACCTTGGCTGTATAATATTTCTAATTACACTCTCTACAGAAATGATCGCCCCCTCCCTAATTCTCGTAGGAATCCTGGTGGTGGCACTGCCATTTACATCCGTAGGGGTCTTAACCACTGGCACTATCGACCTGGCTTTATAGTCCTATGACAGCAAGAAAGTGTTCCAATTACAAAATAGGCTGGAGGTGGAGTTGCAAAACTCAGAAATCAGAGAAAAAAGAGTGCACCGGCAGCATTAATCCTCTTCAAAATACATTCTTCGAGCGTTTCAAGATTTCCTTTCTAGATGTTATGTTCATTATATTGGGGTTTGTGGACGGATCTTTTTAACACTGCTGTCCACAAATCACCATAAAGCGGAATTTGTCTGCAAGATGGACCCTACTAATACGAAAAATTCTATGGAACAAGAAAATAAGATTTTGAAAAAGACAATCCAATCAAGAAAATCAGAAAAGTTAATAGACCAATACATGATGAACACCAATACAAGATACAATAATGAATAAAGAATTAGCGCCATAGTGATAAATTTGTTTGAATATTGAGCTATATAGTGTAAACGAGTTATCACAACGAGTCATTCGTTTGGATGAATTTAAAAAGGAGTTATTGTATAAACGAGTTACCTACGAGAACGATACAGGGAATGAAAACAGCGTTGCTGAACTAGTGGGACCAATTGCCATAGGAAACGATAAACTGCCTTAATTCAAGCATGAAATCACGCTGCGAGACCTGAATATCTGTAAGAGGGGACCATACCCCTTATTAACCCACTTTTTTTGTTTATTCTGCAACCGCTGTTTCATACCTTAAGAGTGTTACGCACGATCATGCGTGTGTATTACAATTATCGAATGGTTATTTGTATTGTATTGTATCAATGTATGTACATATCAAATTTCATTAAAATCGGTACAGTAGTTCTAGAGATAATCGACCACGTCTGCAAATTCTCTTAATTTCTTACACCAGTGTACATACATACATAAATACGGGATGGCCATAATTAAAACGTCCCTGCTCTGACCTCCTTGTATATCAAACTACTCAGCGTAAAAGCCTCAAAATTTGTACACATACTATTGAAGACAAGGGGAAAAGAATTACGCGAAAAAAATAGTTCTTGAAACACCGATAGGTGGCGTTGTACGTCAGAAAATATGAAACGAAGACAATAATAGTACACTGCTAGACATTAAAAATGCAACAATATGAAGGAGTCGTTATAACAGTTAAATATATGCTGCCGGGGTTAATATTAAACCTGCTCCAAACTCTAAAATAAAAGGAAAATATACCTCATGCAATGGATAGTAAATGTTATTAATTTTTGTTTGAATAACTTCTCTATTACTGTGGAATTTGTAAATGTATACATCTATTTAATTTGAAATCCTTGTAGAGCTTCTTTGTCGAATCTTAGAATGTACAGAACCTGTTACAATGCTAGGCATTTCCACGAGAGATCAAATTTATTCTTCAACCAGTGACCCATTAAAGAAATTTCTATATTTATATTTTCATCCCAGTAAATCTCATACTCTTATAAAAAAAATAGCACAACATCAATAATATCATTTTATGTAACATTTACGCAAAGGGTTTTTAGTTAGAATTGTATAGTATATGTAAAAGAGAAATTACAAAGAACAAATTTTAACCGTGTTTTTCTCCACCATGTTTGCACTTCTAGACTATTACGATGGTTGATGCAATAAGAGGAAACCAAACTAACTGGGAACTTGACAGGAAATTTTCAAGTTTTAATGATTTAGAAGATGCTGTACGATTATTTTCTGAAGCAAATAAATTCCATCTGTACAAGCGAGATTCCCGGAAAATTGATTCTGCAGCCAACAGAAGCAAGAGTGTTCAATCTGCTAATAAGAAATTGGTGTATTACACCATAAAATACTCATGTGTCCAAGGGGAAAGAACTTACAAACAAAAAAAAGGATGCCAAAGAAGAGAGAGACACAAAGTAAGCTATTACTTTTAATACTAGTCTTTATTTATGACTATGTTTCAGCTGTAGCTCATTCAAGCTACAATTTTATTTCTCCTTCTGGAACTGATTGCGATACATCCCAGAGCAACGAATAATGACATTTAATTCAGTAATATATATATATATATATATATATATATATATATATATATATATATATATATATAGTACAGTATTCTGCGGGGGTAACCAGTGATTTATGGGCAGAGCGCCTTCAACGATCCTCGGATCGAGCGTCCTCGAACAGACCATCAAAGGCGGAATGGGGGGTCACGCGGGTCAAATTGTGTCAAGCGGGGTCGGGGGTACTTGTCTGAAGGAATGTGGATGTACCATTACAAAACTAAGACTGGTTTGTTAACTGTGCAATCTATAACGTTATTATTTTTTTTAATCGACTTGTAACTGATATGCTTTATTACTTTTAACTGACATGCATGCTTATAACGCTGTTCATAGAGGTCGCGCTTTATTTATTTATGGTATAAGATTGGAATCTGTCAAAACTTCTTAATTATTTTAATAAAGTAAGTTGAATATTATTTATATTTATGTAAGACTGATGAAGTTCTTTCTCTTTTTTAGAACTACGAGAACTCGCTGCCAGTTCTATTTACAGTTTCCCCTCTCTAAGGATGGGAAGTATCTAGAACTGTCGGACAACAATTAAAACCACAACCATGTAATTAACGGTGCGTTGTATAAAATGTATCCTAGAGAGAGGCGTTTGCCTGAAAACAATCAAAAGGAAGCTGCAGATTTGATGCACATGCAGGTGAATAAAAAATTTCTGCAGGCAAAAATTCGCTAGGAAGCAGGAAAGAACGTCCTCCCAAAAGGTCATACAAGGCACCATCAGAGAATTTGGAATCTATTACAAACAAATTGCAGAATGAATATCATTGTTCTGTAAATATATTATACAAAGATAATGTGCTGCATGGCATCTTTTTCCAAGATTCCAATATAGCAGATGCATACTGGTTTTATCTAGAAATTTTGTTTCTTGACGGAACTTATAAACTTCTGGATATTAGAAATCGCTGGTGTAATCTGGTTCCTTTGAAAGTCGAGTCTCTGATTCTAGGTACGATATATTTTGAATTAAAAAATATTATAAAAGGAATGCCTCTAAGGAGAGACAGAGGAAATCCTGATGCCCTGCAAATAGTACGAGTGTCACAAAAGCATATATTCCTTGTTAATACACATACTTTACCTAATTTAAAACTTTACAACTTTGTATCTGCTTTTAAAAGACTGTTGCATCGTATCAAATTATTCGATAACCAACTATAAGTTGAATTTCCCAACAATGGCAGAAAAAGTCCCTGTATCAGATATTCCGAAGATAAAGAAGGAAGACCATCAAAAGACGGAGTGTGACGACATAGCTCCAAAATCATGAAGAAGTTTTTATACAGATAAAAAAATTCAAAGCCAAAAATAATTTAATAATACAAAATGACTTGTTAATATGTTTGGCTACATTGTGGGATTTTGTGCACAAAATACCTGACTTCATTTTAGGTTTAAATTCGACATCATTGATTGCAAATGACGAACTTTGTATTATTGCCGGCGGACGGTATTGTCACATCCAACAGATGTTTTTCGCTGAAGATTATGATGACGATTCTAAATTTACCGTCTTAGCCAATTATAAGTTGAATTTCCCGACAATGGCAGAAAAAGTCCCTGTAACAGATATTCCGAAGATAAAGAAGGAAGACCAGCAAAAGATGGAGTGTGACGACATATCTCCAAGATTCACGAAAGCATATATTAGTAGTATGAAATTAGGGGTTAACCAATACACGAAACAGATGCGGAGAGTGGAGCAAGGGGGCGTGGACTCTTGAACAAATAAGTTTGTAGTTCGCGTCTGACCACTTAGTGAAAAGACTTTACCAGATAACTTTCCTATTCCAAATTTACAAGAAATGTTAGACCTCTTAAGTGGGGCTAGCCTATTTTCCACTCCCGACTAAACTTCAGGATTTCACCAAATGTCTATGGGACCCAGTCATGCACATTTCATTGGGATAACTACGGAAATAGGTCTTTTTGAATTTAAACGTATGCTCTTTTGTTTAAAGAATGCCAGTTCCAGTTTCCAAAGATTAATGTATATAGTATTATCAGGATTGTAAGAATTTGCAATAGGTTTGTACATCGATGATATAGTAATTGCATCCAAAACTTTTGATGAGCATTTACATAAATTAGAATTAGTTTTCCAGCGTTTAAAAGTCGCAAATTTAAAATTAAAGTCTAAGAAATGTAAACTTGCTAAGGAGGAGATAATCTTATTTAGGACATAGAGGGCGTAAAGGAAAGTTAATGCCTGACCGTAGGCAATTCAATAAAATTCATTAAAGGGAAAGATTTAGTAAAAAATTATTTGGAGCCTTTAATACCACAACATGGCTCATTTCGAACCAAAGTTGATGAAAAAAAACAGACTTTTAGAGAGACAGGACACTGTTCTCACTAAATATTATAAATAGGGAATTAAACGGATATCCATGCATGAATGTGGACCGAGCATTTTAAATTCTCTCAATCTTCCAATAACTCTTCAACATGGATACGTAAAGAAGCAATTTGTTTTGACAACTTTACATCAGCTTTAGAGCTGACTGATGCTGTTAAAACTGATGGTGGAGATTTACATACATATTCGCACTTTTCACAGAACACCGATGATATATGGATAAATATGTATATACCAGTGAAATCGAGACAACTGATTCAGAAATAATGCCTAATTGTCAGACTCTCATTACTTGGACTTCCATTACATTCTGAAGAATCTGTAATATTCAAGATTCGATAACCATATGATTCGATTAGAAGGTAATATTTAAGATTATTATTAGACAGAGTGGATCCAATACGGACATTAAAATTACGTTTGACTAAAATTTTTTTATAACAATGGGGAGATTACGCCTAAAATTCATGTTGTATAAATCCCGCAAGATATCGTACATCCATGTACAATCATATGGTTTCTCAATATCAAAGAATATTGTTACCATATGATTCCTCCTGTATTCCTTACTTGGGATTCCAGAGCGATGTTATCGATCGTCGATCTGCCACGCCGGAAACCACTTTGGAAAGGGGAAAAATGGTTATGTACATGAACAAGAGTACATGAACTGTAGATAAGCAAAGAGAAAAATCAGATTGATCCCAACATACCCAAGAATGCGGATAAAGCTTTATTTGCTGAAGACTTCATGAATTCCAACTTGCTTCGAATCGTGGTGCCATGGTTCTCATCAGGAATTGCTGACTAACGGGCTTTTATGCACAATGCTTTTAACGTGACCGTGAGAGCTGCTGCTAATATGCTGTACAAGCGACTAGATGAGCTGGGTTGACCTAACGATAACCTTCGGGATGGATGAGGAGCAAATCTCTGACTAAAAATTCAGACCAACGGGAGGGGAAAATTATAATGAATTTAAGACTCTGGCAGTTAGACTAATGGCAAAAGCTACTATTCCAGTAATTCCTATTGCCACAGAAACTAAAAATAAATTCAATATTCTAATAGAACAGATCCTAAAAGATAACTTAAAGCAAAATCAACCAGTAAAAGAAGCACAACTTAAAATTAAACATATTACAATCGCCAGGACCGTTAATCACAGAGAGATTCTAGATATGATAGCCGAAAAAAACGAAAGGCATTTCCATCCAAGAATGAGCGGGGAATTCATAAGACTAGAACCTAAAACAAAAGACGACCACCGTGAGATGGCTACATCTACACAGCAATCGCTGGTGTAATCTGGTTCCTTTGTAAGTCGAGTCTCTGATTCTAGGTACGATATATTTTGAATTAAAATATTCTAAAAGAAATACCTCTAAGGAGAGACAGAGGAAATCCTGATGCCCTGCAAATAGTACGAGTGTCCCGAAGGGAAAGCGCGGAAATGCAAAGGTATACGCGTGAAATCGAGCAATTGCAAATTTAACTAGAATTCGAGCTTCATAGCCTTATTGACAACAGTACAGACGAAACCCTGCATCAAATTGTATAGCGGGTGAATATCCGCTATTACGAAAAGATGTTCGATTTGTGTGAAGATCAGAGGTCGAAGGAACTGGAAACCGTGGTGGAACCTTGAGAGTTCTGCAGTATTGAAAGTACAACGTAAAAAGTGGGGGATATTTCTCCGATATCCTAAAACTCGAAATTTGATTCTACAGAAGACATACGAAGCGCTCACAAAACTTTTGGTGGAGAGGTGCGTACATTGACTGTGTCAATTTTGTAGCATCTTGCAGACAATACTTTTAGCACAAGAAAAGAAAAGCTGCGGTTACTCCGGTCCAGTCTGCACCTCTTCCTGCTGCAAGAAAGGAAAAACAAGAAAGGAACTCTTTTGTTTTGCTTGACAATAACAAAATAATGCAGATAAATTTTTTTATTGAAAATGAAGATGGCATTCATTTAATTGGACAATCATTTTACGATCAAACATCGTTTTTCAAAAAAACTATCCTTCTGATCTGTTAATTCTTTATCGTGTGAACAGAATAAAAAGAAAATACAAATCTTATGATATAGCAGTGCTAAAACTTTGGATTTTAGTCTTCCTAGTAAATCATAATTCCTATGCAACTGTTCCTCTGTATCAGAGAAGATAAAGAAGGACTATTTTTTAGAGTAAACGGGAAAAAGAAGACAGATCTCTAGAACTTGGTTAAAAGGCACTATCACACGGATACAGTGACAATATGCAAAGACTCAGCTAAACAAAATAAAAATATACATCTTTTTAACAGGGCTGTCCACAAGATAACAAATCACCATAAAGGGGAATTTGTCTGCAAGATGGACCCTACTAATACGATAAATTCTATGGAACAAGAAAATAAGATTTTGAAAAAGACCACCCAATCAAGAAAATCAGAAAAGTTAATAGACCAATGCAAGATGAACACCAATACAAGATACAATAATGAATAAAGAATTAGTGCCATAGTGATAAATTTGTTTGAATATTAAGCTATATTGTGTAAACGAGTTATCACAACGAGTCATTCGTTTGGATGAATTTAAAAACGAGTTACCTACGAGAAGCATCCAGGGAATGAAAACAGCGTTGCTGAACTGGTGGGACCAATTGCCATAGGAAACGAAAAACTGCCTTAATTCAAGTATGAAATTACGCTTCGAGACCTGTATATCTGTAAGAGGGGACCATACCCCCAATTAACCCACTTTTTTTGTTTATTTTGCAACGGCTGTTTCATACCTTCCGAATCGTAGAGTGTTACGCACGATCATGCGTGAGTATTACAATTATTGAATGGTTATTTGTTTTGTATTGTATCAATATATGTACATATCAAATTTCCTTAAAATCGGTACAGTAGTTCTAGAGATAATCGACCACGTCTGCAAATTCTCTTAATTTCTTACACCAGTGTACATACATACATAAATACCGGA
Organism: Dolomedes plantarius; assembly: GCA_907164885.2. Classification (NCBI taxonomy): domain Eukaryota; kingdom Metazoa; phylum Arthropoda; class Arachnida; order Araneae; family Dolomedidae; genus Dolomedes; species Dolomedes plantarius. The sequence continues at coordinate 61,446,329 of OU015499.1, forward strand.
TGGCCAAAATTAAAAGGTCCCTGCTCTGACCTCCTTGTATATTGAACTACTCAGCGTAAAAGCTTCAAAATTTGTACACATACTATTCAAGACAAGGGGAAAAGAATTACGCGAAAAAAATAGTTCTTGAAACACCGATAGGTGGCGTTGTACGTCAGAAAATATGAAACGAAGACAATAACAATACACTGCTGGACATTAAAAATACAACAATATGAAGGAGGGGTTTTAACAGTTAAATATATGCTGCCGGGGTTAATATTAAACATGATCCACACTCTAAAATAAAAGGAAAATATACCTCATGAAATGGATAGTAAATATTATTAATTTTTGTTGGAATAACTTCTCTATTGCTATGGAATTTGTAAATATATACATCTATTTAATTTGAAATCCTTGTAGAGCTTCTTTGTCGAATCTTAGAATGTACAGAACCTGTTATAATGCTAGGCATTCCACGAGAGGTCAAATTTATTCTTCAACCAGTGACCCATTAAAGAAATTTCTATATTTATATTTTCATCCCAGTCAATCTCATACTCTTGTAAAAGGAGCACAAGATCAATAACATCTTTTTATGTAACATTTACGAAAAGGGTTTTTAGTTAGAATTGTATAGTATATGTAAAAGATTAACTACAAAGAACATATTTTAACGGTGTTTTTCTCCACCATGTTTGCACTTCTAGACTATTACGATGGTTGATGCAATAAGAGGAAACCAAACTAACTGGGAACTTGAAAGGATATTTTCAAGTTTTAATGATTTAGAAGATGCTGTACGATTATTTTCTGAAGCAAATAAAGTCCATCTGTACAAGCGAGATTCCCGGAAACTTGATTCTGCAACCAACAGGAGCAAGAGTGTTCAATTAGCTAATAAGAAATTGGTGTATTACACCGTAAAATACTCATGTATTCAAGGGGGAAGAACTTACAAACAAAAACAGGATGCCGCTTTATTTATTTAAGGTATGAGATTGGAATCTGTCAAAACTTCTTAATTATTTTAATAAAGTAAGTTGAATATTATTTATATTTATGTAAGACTGACGAAGTTCTTTCTCTTTTTTAGAACTACGAGAACTCGCTGCCAGTTCTATTTACAGTTTCCCCTCTCTAAGGATGGGAAGTATCTAGAACTGTCGGACAACAATTAAAACCACAACCATATAATTAACGGTGCGTTGTATAAAATGCATCCGAGAGTGAGGCGTTTGTCTGAAAACATTCAAAAGGAAGCTGCAGATTTGATGAACATGCAGGTGAATAAAAAATTGCTGCAGGCAAAAATTCGCAAGGAAACAGGAAAGAACGTCCTCCTAAAAGTTCTTTCAAACATAGCTACTAAATAGAAGGCACCATCAGAGAATTTGGAATCTATTACAAACAAATTGCAGAATGAATATCATTGTTCTGTAAATATATTATACAAAGATAATGTGCTGCACGGTATCTTTTTTCAAGATTCCAATATGGCAGAAGAATAGTGGTTTTATCCAGAAATTTTGTTTCTTGACGGAACTTATAAACTTCTGGATATTAGCAATCGCTGTTGTAATCTGGTTCCTTTGTAAGTCGAGTCTCTGACTCTAGGTACGATATATTTTGAATTTAAATATTCTAAAAGACATGCCTCTAAGGAGAGACAGAGGAAATCCTTATGCCCTGCAAATAATACGAGTGTCACGAAAGCATATATTCGTTCTTAATACACATACTTTACCCAATTTAAAACTTTTCAACTTTTTATCTGCTTTTAAACGACTGTTGCATCGTATCAAATTATTCGATAACCAATTATAAGTTGAATTTCCCGACAATGTCAGAATAAAAACACTGTATCAGATATTCCGAAGATAAAGAAGGAAGACCAGCAAAAGATGGAGTGTGACGACAATTCTCCAAGATTCACGAAAGCATATATTCTTTGTTAATACAGTTTCTTTACCAATTTAAAACGTTTCAACTTTTTGTCTGTTTTTAAACGACTGTTGCATCGTATCAAATTATTCGATAAAGAATTATAAGCTGAATTTCCCGAAAATGGCAGAGAAAAAAAACACTGTACCAGAGATTCCGAAGAAGGAAGAACAACAAAAGATGGAGTGTGCCGACATACCTCGAAGATTCATGAAAGCATATAATCGTTGTTAATACAGATACTTTACCCAATTTAAAACTTTTCAACTTTTTATATGTCTTTAAACGACTGTTGCATCGTATCAAATTATCCGATAACCAATTATAAGTTGAATTTCCCGACAATGGCAGAAAAAGTCCCTGTAACAGATATTCCGAAGATAAAGAAGGAAGACCAGCAATAGATGAAGTGTGACGACATAGCTCCAAGATTCATAGCTCCAAAATAATAAAGAAGTTTTTATACAGATAAAAAAATTGAATACCAAAAATAATTTAATAATACAAAATGACTTGTTAATATGTTTGGCTACACGGTGGAATTTTGTGCACAAAATACCTGACTTCATTTTAGGTTTAAATTCGACATCATTTATTGCAAATGACGAACTTTGTATTATTGCCGGCGGACGGTATTGTCACATCCAACAGATGTTTTTCGCTGAAGATGATGATGACGATTCTAAATTTACCGTCTTAGCCAATTATAAGTTGAATTTCCCGACAATGGCAGAAAAAGTCCCTGTAACAGATATTCCGAAGATAAAGAAGGAAGACGAGCAAAATATGGAGTGTGTCGACATAGCTCCAAGATTCACGAAAGCATATATTAGTAGTATGAAATTCGGGATTAACCAACACACGAACCAGATGCGGAGCGTGGAGCAAGGGGGCGTGGCCTCTTGAACAAATAAGTTTGTAGTTCGCGTCTGACCACTTAATGAAAAGACTTTACCAGGTAACTTTCCTATTCCAAATTTACAAGAAATGTTAGACCTCTGAAGTGGGGCTAGCCTATTTTCCACTCTCGACTTAACTTCAGGGTTTCACCAAATGTCTATGGATCCCAGTCATGCACATTTCATTGGGATAACTACGGAAATAGGTCTTTTTGAATTTAAACGCATGCTGTTTTGTTTAAAGAATGCCAGTTCAAGTTTCCAAAGATTAATGTCTATAGTATTATCAGGATTCTCAGAATTTGCAATAGGTGTGTCATCGATGAAATAGCAATTGCATCCAAAACTTTTGATGAGCATTTGCATAAATTAGAATTAGTTTTCCAGCGTTTAAAAGTCGCAAATTTAAAATTAAAGCCTAAGAAATGTAAACTTGCTAAGGAGGAGATATCTTATTTAGGACATAGAGTGCGTAAAGGAAAGTTACTGCCTGACCCTAAAAATTTAGAATCGATTAAAACAGCTGTTCCGCCAAAAACTAAGAGGCAGATCAGAGCATTTCTGGGGCTAACTGGGTTTTATAGAAAATTCATACAAAATTATTCTGAAGTTTCTCGTCCCCTAACTGATTTAACTAAAGAATCAAATGCTTTAAAATGGACGGATACTCATGAAACTGCTTTTAAAACTCTTAAGGATGCTCTGAACCATGTCTAATGTTATAAATCATTACCAGGATTTTATGGAAGGAAAGGCTACTGCCACGACTGCAATAAGCCGTATGAAAAAACAATGGAGCACAGATGTATGTGGAGTACGTTATGACATCTCATTTAAGTTGGACAGCACACGACAAGTCGAAACCAGATGCCAAGATTGTGACAGTGTGTGCAATATCTCAAAAATGCTATGATTATCATGAGTCTCTAACTGGAAAACAATAATTATGTACATGTGATCAGGTGTTTTTATCCTTATTTCATGTTTTTTTTCATTTAATCAGTTTACGTTACTAATAACTGAATATGTCCCCATCTATTTTTTAGATAAATCAATGCAAACTTTGCCCCAGAATAATTAGAAGGAGAAATTGTCCGAAAACATAGCATATATATGGCCGTGTGAAGTGTCCCTCATGCAAACTATTTGTTGCATTTGCTCATCGATGCTACCTAAAGAGGAATGTTTCAGTAGCCCCTAGCGATAGCTTCCTGTTTTTGAAACAGAGAAATCTTCAGAGGAAACATGTAGTAAATTTTGCGGTAACTCAGTACTCCTAAGGTGAAGAACATGTTTTCTCGGGCTATGCAGCACAGGATCAGCTTTCTTCCTTTTTGTTTTCTTTACACCATGCAGGATACGCGGTTATTGCACATAACTGAGAGGGTATCTATGTTTTTTATATTGTTAACAAATGAATCAAAGTATAAACGTAAAAAAATAACAAATGAAAAACAAATCAGCTTCTGCAACACATCCGCAAGCGTATTTTGGAAAGACTGAGTGAAGTGTTAAACTTTGTCATAAAAGGAACTGTCAGAATCGTGGCCGACATTCTTAACGGAGACTGGATTAAGGTGAGCGACAGGACCATCAATAAGCTCAAAAGAACGCAAACAGGTTACGAAGCAGAATGCACCTATGGAAATGACCAACAATAGGTGATGTGGACATTTAGAATGATTAGCGAAGGCCGTTTGCGGTATCTCACAAAGCGGAAAGCCGACTGCAGAGGAAATCACTGTAGGTAATCCACGTACAAAGGAAACCGTGTACAAAGGAAAGGAAAGCAAGAAAATAACTCTTTTGTTTTGTTTGACAATAACAAAATAATGCACGTAAAATTTTTTATAGAAAATGAAGATGGCATTCATTTAATTGGACAAACATTTTACGATCAAACATCGTTTTTTCAAAAAACTATATCCTTCTGATCTGTGAAGTATTTATCGTGTGAACAGAATAAAAAGAAAATACAAATCTTATTTACTAGGAAGAGTAAAATCAAAAGTTTTAGCACTGCCATATCATATCATAAATCCTATGCAACTTTTCCTCTGCATCAATAACAAATTACTACTAAAAAAAATTTTATTTTTGTATTCAGTGTGTAAATTTTTATGTTTCTACTTGTATCTTTGTCTATGAATAGGGATGTATGGCAGAATGCAATAAACAGCTATCTTTTTTTGACAATTTATAATGGAACTGTAAGATATATTGACTGTTTTACTAAATTCACAGATTATTATGTTATATTGGACTAAAACATATGAAGAAAGGTGCGACCATATTATGCTTTAAAATCTTTTTTTTATTTTTCTCTATTCCGTTAAACTTAATTTTGAAATTCTTTGTTAATAAAACCAGGGAAAGTCGTCCTTTTGCTGTTGTGGCTTTTCCCGTGGAGCGAGGCTCCTTATCGGTTATTCCTTCCTCGTGGATTATCAAAGGAAAGGAACACAATTACTCTAGATGGCTCAATAAAGCTTTGGATAGCAACAAATTAGTGAAGAAGTTAAAAGCACGTGCCGACGATTGAGCACGTGCCGACGATTGGCAAACAGTACCAGTACACATCATACATTACTCACGTAAGTTGTGTATTATTTAGTTGTAAATAAATTTTAACCCAAAAACCGAATAGAGTCCACAACCTTTATCTGTGATTCTTGGAGGGTAATTTCTGGGCCTAGGTGAAGTCCACTTCACCTGCAAAAGTGCGCATAGCACGTTTTCTCTGTAAAAAAGCTAAAACCGCTTTCTCTACACCACTTCACCATGCGGTTTATGGCCGTCTGTAGTTGCCGCTCAAGAAAGCGCATATCTTTCCCCTCACATGATACCTGTAAGTCATCTACATAGAGCCATCCATTGACTGCTGGTCTGTAAAATAGCATTCATCTTAATAGAGAAAAGGGTGACATTTAGGGCACTCCCTTCCGGCTCGCCTTCCTCTTGCACAAAATTATTAGACAGAGTGGATGCAATACGGACATTAAAATTACGTGTGGCTAAATTTTTTTTTTTATAAAAATGGAGAGACTACGCCTAAAATTAATGTTGAATAAATCCCTCAAGATATCGTACATCCATGTACGATCATATGCTTTCTCAATGTCAAAGAATATTGTTACCATGATTCCTCCTGTGAAAAGCATTCCTTACTTGGGATTTCAGAGCGACGATGTTATCGATCGTCGATCTGCCACGCCGGAAACCACTTTGGAAAGGGGAAAAATGGTTATGTACATGAACAATAGTACATGAATTGTAGAGAGGCCAAGAGAAAAATCAGATTGATCCCAACATACCCAAGAATGCGGATAAAGCTTTATTTCCTGAAGACTTCATGAATTCCACCTTGCTTCGAATCGTGTTGCCATGCTTCTCATCAGGTATTCCTGACTACCTGGGCTTTTATGTACAATGCTTTCAACGTGACCGTGAGAGCTGCTGTTAATATGCTGTACAAGCGACTAGATGAGCTGGGTTGACCTAACGATAACCTTCGAGATGGATGAGGAGGAAATCTCTGACTAAAAATTCAGACCAACAGGAGGGATAAATAATAATGAATTTAAGACTCTGGCAGTTAGACTAATGGCATAAGCTACTATTCCAGTAATTCCTATCGCCACAGTAATGCCTATTGCCACAGAAACTAAAAAATAAAATTCAATGTTCTAAAAGAACAGATTCTAAAATATTACTTAATGCAAAATCAACCAGTAAAAGAAGCACCAATTAAAATTAAACATATTACAATTGCCAGGGCCGTTAATCACAGAGAGATTCTAGAAATGATAGCCGAAAAAGACGAAAGGCATGTCCACCCAAGAATGAGCGGGGAATTCATAAGACTAGAATCTAAAATGGAAGACGACCAATGTAAGATGGCTACATCTACGCAGCAATCGCTGGTGTAATCTGGTTCCTTTGTAAGTCGAGTCTCTGATTCTAGGTACAATATATTTTGAATTAAAATATTCTAAAAGAAATACCTCTAAGGAGAGACAGAGGAAATCCTGATGCCCTGCATTAGTAAGAGTGTCCCGAAGGGAACGCGTGGAAATGCAAAGGTATGTGCGTGAAATCGAGCAATTGCAAATTTAACTAGAATTCGAGCTTCATAGCCTTACTGACAACAGTACAGGCGAAACCCTGCATCAAATTGTACTGCGGGTGAATATCCGCTATTACGAAAAGATGTTCGATTTGTGTGAAGATCAGAGGTCGAAGGAACCGGAAAACGTGGAGGAACCTTGAGTGTTCTGCAGTATTGAAAGTACAACGTAAAAAGTGGGGGATATTTCACCGATATCCCATCACTCCAAATTGCATTCTACAGAAGACAGACGAATCGCTCACAAAAAACTTTTGGTGGTGAGGTGCGTACATTGACTGTGTCAATTTTGTGGTATCTTGCAGACAATACTTTTAGCACAAGAAAAGAAAAGCTACGGTTACTCCGGTCCAGTCTGCACCTCTTCCTACTGCACAAGGCCAGCTTGTGTCAGTTGATCTAGTCGGTCCCTACCGCAACGGTCAATCACTTCTCATCACAATAGACAACTTTTGGTCTTAGAAGACATGCCTTCCCCCACTGCAGACAGAGTAACTAGGGCTATCTTCAGGTATATTGCCACGTTTGGCAGACAAAACCACATCCTTGCAGTCCTTGGCCAGAGCACAGAGACTGGAGTGTAGAGGACTGGAAACGAGTAGCATGGAGTGATGAGTCTCGATTCCGACTACTTAACGCCGACGGGAGGCTGAGAATATATCGTCAGGCTCATGAAGCCATGGATCCTGCATGCCTGGCTGAAACTGTACAAGGGCATGGTGGCTCAATCATGGTCTGGGGTGTTTTTTCGTGGTACAGTTTGGGATCTTTGGTGGCTGTACCAACCTCCCTCAATGCAATTCGGTACGTAGAGTTGCTGGGTGATCACCACCATCCATTAATGTTGTTCTGTTATCCGCACGGTAATGGAGTTTTCCAGCAAGACAACTGTACCTCTCACAAGTCCCGGTTTGCTACTGGCTGGTTGGATGAGCATTCCTCTGACTTCTTTGTCATGAATTGGCCATCTAGAAGCCCAGACTTAAATCCTATTGAGCATCTTTGGGATGTTTTGGAACAAGGCGTGAAAGGCCATCACACAGCACCAAAGAACCTTACTGAATAATGGACAGCTTTAGCCAATATTTCGCAAGCCATTCCCGTGGAACGTTTCCAGAAACCTGTTGAATCTATGCCTCGTCGTGTGGCAGCCGTTATCAAGGCCACAGGAGGCCCAAGTAGTTACTAGGTAGGTATCCCTAATTCAGTGGCACTTCAGTGTATTACAGCTGATTTAGCTGATGTTATGAATTCTACCAGAGTAAATAATTTTTCATTTATTCCTAATTATGAGAGTGATATTAAAACTGATATATTATTGTTGACTTTGAAAATCTTCAGAAATTGTTTGCAACAGTAAAATGCCAAACATGTGAAAATAAAAGTTTGGTTTTGAGCTGTAGTGGCAAAATTGGTTTTTCAACCAATTTAAAACTGTCTTGCCATATCTGCAATGAAGAAACTTCTTCAATAAATACTTCTGTTAATACAAAAAACAATTATCCTGATATAAATCTTCTAATTACCCATGCCTTTTCTCATATTGGTAAGGGGTACTCTGTCATAGAAAAGTTCTGCATGATAATGAATATTGATTTATTTTGTTCGTCAACATATGCAAGGTGAACAAAGAAATTATATGACGCACAATTTGTTGCCATGTAAAATACTTTAGCAAGTGTACATAAAGAAGTAAAAAATGCAAATAATTCCATGCTTTCAAAACACGATGTTTGTGGCATAGCTGTCTCATTTGACGGCACGTGGCATACTCGTGGGCATACGTCTCTGATAGGAGTAAGCTGTGTGATTGATGTTTTAACGGATGACGTGTGATGATGTTTTAACGGATGACGTGTGATGATGTTTTAACGGGACATCCCCAATGCGCCACTGAATGAGATTTGTGAGTTAATTGTACCTGACAACGGCCTAGATTCTATTAGGTAAACAAAGCGAACCAAGCTTACAAAAGCGAACTCTAACTCAATAGCGAATATTTTGCGCAACCTAACTCCCGACAATGGCAGAAAAATTCCCTGTAACAGATATTCCGAAGATAAAGAAGGAAGACCAGCAAGAGATGGAGTGTGAGGACATAGCTCCAAGATTCACGAAAGCATATATTCGATTTTAATACAGATATTTTACTCAATTTAACACGTTTCAACTTTTTATCTGATTTTAAACGACTGCTGCCTCGTATCAAATTATTCGATAACCAATTATAAGTGCAATTTCCCGACAATGGCAGAAAAATTCCCTGTAACAGATATTCCGAAGAAAAAGAAGGAAGACCAGCAAAAGATGGAGTGTGAGGACATAGCTCCAAGATTCACGAAAGCATATATTCGATTTTAATACAGATTCTTTACTCAATTTAACACGTTTCAACTTTTAATCTGATTTTAAACGACTGCTACCTCGTATCAAATTATTCGATAACCAATTATAAGTGCAATTTCCCGACAATGGCAGAAAAATTCCCTGTAACAGATATTCCGAAGAAAAATAAGGAAGACCAGCAAAAGATGGAGTGTGAGGACATAGCTCCAAGATTCACGAAAGCATATATTCGATTTTAATACAGATTCTTTACTCAATTTAACACGTTTCAACTTTTTTACTGATTTTAAACGACTGCTCCCTCGTATCAAATTATTCGATAACCAATTATAAGTGTAATTTCCCGACAATGGCAGAAAAATTCCCTGTAACAGATATTCCGAAGATAAAGAAGGAAGACCAGCAAAGGATGGAGTGTGAGGACATAGCTCCAAGATTCACGAAAGCATATATTCGATTTTAATACAGATATTTTACTCAATTTAACACGTTTCAACTTTTTATCTGATTTTAAACGACCGTTGCCTCGTATCAAATTATTCGATAACCAATTATAAGTGTAATTTCCCGACAATGGCAGAAAAATTCCCTGTAACAGATATTCCGAAGAAAAAGAAGGAAGACCAGCAAAGGATGGAGTGTGAGGACATAGCTCCAAGATTCACGAAAGCATATATTCGATTTTAATACAGATTCTTTACTCAATTTAACACGTTTCAACTTTTTATCTGATTTTAAACGACTGCTGCCTCGTATCAAATTATTCGATAACCAATTATAAGTGTAATTTCCCGACAATGGCAGAAAAATTCCCTGTAACAGATATTCCGAAGATAAAGAAGGAAGACCAGCAAAGATGGAGTGTGAGGACATAGCTCCAAGATTCACGAAAGCATATATTCGATTTTAATACAGATATTTTACTCAATTTAACACGTTTCAACTTTTTATCTGATTTTAAACGACTGCTGCCTCGTATCAAATTATTCGATAACCAATTATAAGTGCAATTTCCCGACAATGGCAGAAAAATTCCCTGTAACTGATATTCCGAAGATAAAGAAGGAAGACCAGCAAAAGATGGAGTGTGAGGACATAGCTCCAAGATTCACGAAAGCATATATTCGATTTTAATACAGATTCTTTACTCAATTTAACACGTTTCAACTTTTTATCTGATTTTAAACGACTGCTGCCTCGTATCAAATTATTCGATAACCAATTATAAGTGTAATTTCCCGACAATGGCAGAAAAATTCCCTGTAACAGATATTCCGAAGATAAAGAAGGAAGACCAGCAAAAGATGGAGTGTGAGGACATAGCTCCAAGATTCACGAAAGCATATATTCGATTTTAATACAGATTCTTTACTCAATTTAACACGTTTCAACTTTTTATCTGATTTTAAACGACTGCTGCCTCGTATCAAATTATTCGATAACCAATTATAAGTGCAATTTCCCGACAATGGCAGAAAAATTCCCTGTAACAGATATTCCGAAGATAAAGAAGGAAGACCAGCAAAGGATGGAGTGTGAGGACATAGCTCCAAGATTCACGAAAGCATATATTCGATTTTAATACAGATATTTTACTCAATTTAACACGTTTCAACTTTTTATCTGATTTTAAACGACTGCTGCCTCGTATCAAATTATTCGATAACCAATTATAAGTGTAATTTCCCGACAATGGCAGAAAAATTCCCTGTAACAGATATTCCGAAGAAAAAGAAGGAAGACCAGCAAAGGATGGAGTGTGAGGACATAGCTCCAAGATTCACGAAAGCATATATTCGATTTTAATACAGATTCTTTACTCAATTTAACACGTTTCAACTTTTTATCTGATTTTAAACGACGCTTTCCTCGTATCAAATTATTCGATAACCAATTATAAGTGTAATTTCCCGACAATGGCAGAAAAATTCCCTGTAACAGATATTCCGAAGATAAAGAAGGAAGACCAGCAAAAGATGGAGTGTGAGGACATAGCTCCAAGATTCACGAAAGCATATATTCGATTTTAATACAGATATTTTACTCAATTTAACACGTTTCAACTTTTTATCTGATTTTAAACGACTGCTGCCTCGTATCAAATTATTCGATAACCAATTATAAGTGCAATTTCCCGACAATGGCAGAAAAATTCCCTGTAACATGATATTCCGAAGATAAAGAAGGAAGACCAGCAAAGATGGAGTGTGAGGACATAGCTCCAAGATTCACGAAAGCATATATTCGATTTTAATACAGATTCTTTACTCAATTTAACACGTTTCAACTTTTATCTGATTTTAAACGACTGCTGCCTCGTATCAAATTATTCGATAACCAATTATAAGTGTAATTTCCCGACAATGGCAGAAAAATTCCCTGTAACAGATATTCCGAAGAAAAATAAGGAAGACCAGCAAAAGATGGAGTGTGAGGACATAGCTCCAAGATTCACGAAAGCATATATTCGATTTTAATACAGATTCTTTACTCAATTTAACACGTTTCAACTTTTTATCTGATTTTAAACGACTGTTGCCTCGTATCAAATTATTCGATAACCAATTATAAGTGTAATTTCCCGACAATGGTAGAAAAATTCCCTGTAACAGATATTCCGAAGATAAAGAAGGAAGACCAGCAAAGGATGGAGTGTGAGGACATAGCTCCAAGATTCACGAAAGCATATATTCGATTTTAATACAGATATTTTACTCAATTTAACACGTTTCAACTTTTTATCTGATTTTAAACGACTGCTGCCTCGTATCAAATTATTCGATAACCAATTATAAGTGCAATTTCCCGACAATGGCAGAAAAATTCCCTGTAACAGATATTCCGAAGAAAAAGAAGGAAGACCAGCAAAGAATGGAGTGTGAGGACATAGCTCTAAGATTCACGAAAGCATATATTCGATTTTAATACAGATTCTTTACTCAATTTAACACGTTTCAACTTTTTATCTGATTTTAAACGACTGCTGCCTCGTATCAAATTATTCGATAACCAATTATAAGTGTAATTTCCCGACAATGGCAGAAAAATTCCCTGTAACAGATATTCCGAAGATAAAGAAGGAAGACCAGCAAAGGATGGAGTGTGAGGACATAGCTCCAAGATTCACGAAAGCATATATTCGATTTTAATACAGATTCTTTACTCAATTTAACACGTTTCAACTTTTTATCTGATTTTAAACGACTGCTGCCTCGTATCAAATTATTCGATAACCAATTATAAGTGCAATTTCCCGACAATGGCAGAAAAATTCCCTGTAACAGATATTCCGTAGATAAAGAAGGAAGACCAGCAAAGATGGAGTGTGAGGACATAGCTCTAAGATTCACGAAAGCATATATTCGATTTTAATACAGATTCTTTACTCAATTTAACACGTTTCAACTTTTTATCTGATTTTAAACGACTGCTGCCTCGTATCAAATTATTCGATAACCAATTATAAGTGCAATTTCCCGACAATGGCAGAAAAATTCCCTGTAACTGATATTCCGAAGATAAAGAAGGAAGACCAGCAAAAGATGGAGTGTGAGGACATAGCTCCAAGATTCACGAAAGCATATATTCGATTTTAATACAGATTCTTTACTCAATTTAACACGTTTCAACTTTTATCTGATTTTAAACGACTGCTGCCTCGTATCAAATTATTCGATAACCAATTATAAGTGTAATTTCCCGACAATGGCAGAAAAATTCCCTGTAACAGATATTCCGAAGAAAAAGAAGGAAGACCAGCAAAAGATGGAGTGTGAGGACATAGCTCCAAGATTCACGAAAGCATATATTCGATTTTAATACAGATTCTTTACTCAATTTAACACGTTTCAACTTTTTATCTGATTTTAAACGACTGCTGCCTCGTATCAAATTATTCGATAACCAATTATAAGTGTAATTTCCCGACAATGGCAGAAAAATTCCCTGTAACAGATATTCCGAAGAAAAAGAAGGAAGACCAGCAAAAGATGGAGTGTGAGGACATAGCTCCAAGATTCACGAAATCATATATTCGATTTTAATACAGATTCTTTACTCAATTTAACACGTTTCAACTTTTTATCTGATTTTAAACGACTGTTGCCTCGTATCAAATTATTCGATAACCAATTATAAGTGTAATTTCCCGACAATGGTAGAAAAATTCCCTGTAACAGATATTCCGAAGATAAAGAAGGAAGACCAGCAAAGGATGGAGTGTGAGGACATAGCTCCAAGATTCACGAAAGCATATATTCGATTTTAATACAGATATTTTACTCAATTTAACACGTTTCAACTTTTTATCTGATTTTAAACGACTGCTGCCTCGTATCAAATTATTCGATAACCAATTATAAGTGTAATTTCCCGACAATGGCAGAAAAATTCCCTGTAACAGATATTCCGAAGATAAAGAAGGAAGACCAGCAAAGATGGAGTGTGAGGACATAGCTCTAAGATTCACGAAAGCATATATTCGATTTTAATACAGATTCTTTACTCAATTTAACACGTTTCAACTTTTTATCTGATTTTAAACGACTGCTGCCTCGTATCAAATTATTCGATAACCAATTATAAGTGTAATTTCCCGACAATGGCAGAAAAATTCCCTGTAACAGATATTCCGAAGAAAAAGAAGGAAGACCAGCAAAAGATGGAGTGTGAGGACATAGCTCCAAGATTCACGAAAGCATATATTCGATTTTAATACAGATTCTTTACTGTTACTTAATTCAGTTGTATAGTGTTGCGTGTTAGCGAAACACTGGTGTGTGGTTTTGAAATGATTTTAGCTTTTACTGGAAATTTGCAGAATATTAGCTTCCAAAACAGTAATCGTTTCGAAAGTTTTTATTTATATTATTACCATTAAAATGTATATCATTATCTTTATAAGCTACACAATTCACTACCATAATACTCTTAAAATTATATTTTAACACACTTCGGTTACCGCTGTTGTTTGTAAACACACGATCTTCATTGCCATGCTCATTTCAGAAATTTCTCATTGAGATGATGCTCATTTAATGCGTGTTTTCAAAAGTGAAATATACTATATTCTGTAAATGCACCGAAAATATTTGTATACTGGAGATGTAGACAGATTAAAGAATTTAAGTAAACTTTTGCGTAATTTATACATTTGTGTGTGTTTAATTATTTAAATTAATAGGTTTATACTTTTTAAACGTTTAATTCTTGCATTCTTTTAGGGATTTATAGTGTTGCGTGTGAGTGGAACACTGGTGTGGTTTTCAAATCCTTGTAGCTTTTACTGGAAATTAGCTTCCAAAACAGTAATCGTTTGGAAAGTTTTTATTTATATACACAACTCACTACACTAAGACTTTTAAAATTTATATTTTAACAGATTTCCGTTATTGCTGTTGTTTGTAAACACGAGATCTTCATTGCCATGCTCATTTCAGAAATTTCTCATTGAGATGATGCTCATTTAATGCGTGTTTTCAAAAGTGAAATATACCATGTTCTGTAAATGCCCCGAAAATATTTCTATACTGGAGTTATAGACAGATTAAAGAATTTAAGTAAACTTTTGTTCAATTTATACATATGAGTGTGTTTAATTATTTAAATTAATAGATTTATATTCTTTACGTGTTTTATTCTTGCATTCTTTTAGGGGTTTATAGTGTTGCGTGTGAGTGGAACACTGGTGTGCGGTTTTCAAATGATTTTAGCTTTTTCTGGAAATTAGTAGAACATTAGTTTCCAAAACAGTAATCGTTAGGAAAGTTTTGAATTTAATTTATAAAATGCTGATCACGAGATTTAATTTCTTTTTGTGATACTTTAAATAAATTTTGCGTCACGTGCATAACAACGAAATTAATTGACAAAGAAAATATTAAATTACAGAAAAAGATAAAATTTAACCACTAGACTAATTGAGATGGAAATTTTTAAAAATTTAGTTCAAATTAGTATGATTTATGGATATTAAATCAAATCTATATATAAAAATGTAATTTCCTTTCAAAATATGCTTCGCCATGACGATAAATAAGTCCCAAGACCAACCTTTAAAATATGCTGGCGTAGATTTAAGAGAAAATTGTTTCATCCACGGTCAGTTTTACGTAGCTTGCTCACGCGTAAGTTCGCGGATGAGCCTGGTAATATTAGTTCCGCCGAATGAAGAAAAAAAAAAATATTGTTTATAAGAAAATCCTCTAAAAAGAAATTTAATTACTTTTTCATTGTAATTATCCTAAAATGTACCCCGTAGCGAAGCACGGGTATTCAGCTAGTTGTTAATAAATTTGATATTTTTAGTCTGTAACGTTGTGTCATGTCTAGCCTTGCTTTTGAGTTAAATTTTCTAGTTTTCAGCTTTAGGTTCTTTTATTTCAGCAGAGTTGATTTCCTTGAGTTTTCTTTTAGGTGAAGTAATTTTATTTGTAGGAGTTCTTCAATGATAGAGAGATAAATTTTATTTGAGATAATTGCATTTTTCTTTAAGGCTCATAAATCACCACAGTGATGCAACAGTAAGTCGAACCTAGTGTAAACTTTATTATAATTATAGGTTATTGCATTTTTATAAAAAACACAACGCAACTTTTCCATCTAACTAAACGTACTGACAATAATTTGTAATTGTAGAAATTAAATGTAATTGAAACTAATTATTAACTGTTAATTGAAGTAAGTAATTGTTAAGATGATTACTAAAATTAGTAAATATTAAATAGATTTAATTCACCCCATCCACAATGTCGATGCAACAGTTTTTCGCGCCAAAAACGGTAAAACAACATCTCTTGTAAAAAATACGACGCACTCATGTAAAATTGTTGAGCGCGCGTGCTGGAAGGTTAAAAACTATCTTTTGATACAGAGAACAGAGAGGAAATTTATCCGTGCTGAACATAACCATGAAAATATTGAAGTATTTTATAATCTGTTCGTTAATGGATTCCCCAAGAGTGCAGACAATTTGAGGGCTAAGACCACTAAAAAAAACTTAAGTCGATGTCAAGTGAGAGTGTACGGCCAAGTCAATCTTATCCGAGTTATTGTGTGTGATTCACTTTCATCTAAAAATCATTCTGTAGTAGACAACCGCATTTCAAAACGACAGAAAACTTCCTTCGCTCCAAAAGAACAAGAACTTTGTTCTGTTTTCAGAAAAGAGAAGCTATTTTACCCAAAATAGTTCTCACTTTACACAAGAACGCAAAATTTTGCTTACTAGATCCTTTGAATGATTGTAATGTTACGAATTGATTTGCTGATTAAAACAATAACGAGAGATGTACCATAAGATCACTAAACCAAATAAGTTGATGTCAAGGAAGTGTGCACGGCCAAGTCAAAGAAATTTCATAACTGTACCTGTCGCATAGAAATTCGTAAAGGACTCAGTTGCGCTGAGTTGACTCAGAGCTCTACGGTCACTTTATATTTCGCGACGGGTGATTAGACAAAGCCTACTTTTTAAGGCAGATTCCGAACGGCTATCGTGGCAACAATTTTACTGCCATAGATTCTGGGATCGAATACAAGCGGCCATCCTCAGACCCAAAAGAACTGAAAAATTACAGAAATGTAAATCTATTGTTTCAGAAAAGAAAGGGAAAATCTTATCCAAGTTATTTTGTGTGATTCAATATCTTCTTAAAAGCATTCTCTTCCAGACAACCGCATTTGAATACGACAGAAAACTTCCTTCGGCCCAAAAGAACAAGAGAACTTTGTTTTGTTACATAAAAGAGAGGATATTTTATCTGAAATATGTCTCAATTTCCACTTCGACAGCAGCTACGACAGATTTTACGTGCACCAGCCACCATTAGTGTACACGGCAGTGGATTTGTCAGCGACAAGCATCAAACCAGTGACTTCCAGATCACTAGTTCGCTGCCCTTGCCAACTGGACCACTGTGTCCAGTATATTTGTAGTTCTATGTGTTTCAACTATATGAAAGTTTTCGGAGACAGAACTTTCAACAAGTAGACCTCAGTATTTTCTACAGATATTTTCAAACATGCAATATTCACATCAAAATGTACTAAACAGTTATGAAAAAGAAATAAAATGTACTTCCTGCGATAACACACAGTTACAGAGGAGCAAAAGCAGATCCAAGCATTCTCTCCGGGTATGATTTCACGGGCTTTGGTTTGTGCAATGTGAATAAAAGGTTGGTTCAAAAGAAAAATATTTTGCTGATGTTTAGTTCACTGCAGAAATATGCAGCTATCCAGGGGCACGAACGTGGACGAATCAGCATCACCCCCATAAAATTTTAAGCATTTAAACTAATTAGACATGCACATGCACATTCAGGAGTAGTGATGGAAATCAAGTAATTGTTGACAATAAATGTCTAAGATTCGTGCATGTTACAAGCTCGCCAAGGCCATTTTCCGCCAAGTCTTGCAAAGCGGCTCGTTCTATTCCCCTCGGGAGTGCCACCTCAGTCTGATTTTCTTTAATTTATAGATATATATTATTTTAGCCTACTATATTTATGCACAGCATATTTACAGATTAAAAAACGAAACATGCATATTTATAGATCACAAACAAAAACGGCGGCAAGGTTGGCGTGAAAAATTGGCTTGGCGAGCTTGGAACACAGATAAGGAAGCTTTTCACAATAAATGAAATTGTGTCTTAGGAGATCAACGTAATATATTTCAACTGAACTAGTAATGAGTAGAGGTTTAGTAATTGGCATAGCATAACAATCAAAATATATGTACGTGTTAAAAGAATTAATTAAAAAAAGGAAATTATTCTTATGTGAATAATTTCTCTATATTCTCCGCTTAAGAGGATAAAATAATAATAATGATGATAACTATAAACAAACGATGACAGTTAGCGAGAAACTTCTTCACAGGTTACTGAGCTGAGAGAATTTAATACAAGCCTACCCAACACACTTAATACTCGAAAACACGTCACCAATTAATAACACTTAATTTGTGTCAATTACTTAACAGAGTAGAGCACATACCTGTTTATAGAACTCATTATACAAAAGGATTCAAATGGATCAAATATGGAGGAAAGAAAAATGGCTAACCTAGAATACTTAATAACTAAATATATCATAATATAAAATTCATGTCAAACAAAACTAATATACGTGTGCATAGAAGAACTTATTAAACAAATGGATCAAATAAGGAGGAAAGAAAAATGGCTAACTTAGAATACTTAATAACTAAATATATCATAACAGAAAATGCATGTGAAACAAAACTAGTATGTGTGCATAGAACTTATTATACAAAAGGATTCAAATGGATCAAATAACGAGGAAAGAAAAATAGCTAACCTAGAATTCTTAATTACTAAATATATCATATAAAATGCATGTCAAACAAAACTAATGAGAACGCATCGGATAAACCTCACATGCGCCAAAACACGTGCACAAAAATAATTTAAACGAGAAATTTCAGGGATAGGAGCAAGTCGAGTTATAGAAAGAAAAACTTTTTGGCCTCTTTGAAAGCAAAAATTATAAATTCGAAATAATTTTTAGTAGTTGGATCCCAATGCATACACATCGAAAAATAGGTAGATGGTAAAAAGCACACGGCGTTTTCTTTTCCAATATATTTATGTACAAATTTTTCAATATCTCTCAAGAGCAATATGACAATAGCACCAAGACAATAAATGATAAAAAGAAAGCATTTTATGTGCTTAGCATCATACTATAATTTTTTTACCAATGCATGCATGTATACAAGTTTAGAGTTATTACGCCAATATGTTTTTATTTCTCAATCAAGTCAGTGGCTGTCGAGTCCCAATGACCAAAATGGCGGATGCATATACACATCGAAAATTTGTAAATCGTGAATAGCGCGTAGCGTATTTTTAACCACAAATATTTTTGGTACAATAATTTCTGAAATTTTCTAAATATAATACAAGAACAGCATAACAATAGCACCAAGTTCATAAGGGATAAAATATGTTGTTGTTTTTTTTAAGGAAATATTTACGCTAAGCCATCTACTATGAATTTTATACAAATACATGAATACGAGTGCAATTATAAATTGAAGTTTAACGTTATCTGAGATGCCAAATAATTGCACATTATAATATGCCACACAACAAGTGGTTTAAAATTAATAAAGTATATACATGTATTCAAAAAAGAAAAGACACAATTTACCGGATCACGAATAAAATTATCTCTCCTGAACCATCATTTATCCCTGAAATAGAAAACCACAAATCTTCAGCAACTCCATCGTATCGTCATTTCTCGTGCAAAGCTGCTATGCTATGCGTTTACTTACTGTGTAGGAAATCATATCCAAAGCCACGTAAAGAACAAATCGCCACGTGGGAAAACATCGTGAAAGAATCTGTGCGTCCTTCACTTATGAAGTAATGGGGCGATCTGACTACCTATTGACCAGCGGACCACGTGACTGAGAGCCAGCGTTCAGGGTGCCTGCCCTAGAACCGGTATCTTTTAGGTTTGGGACAGAAGTGGAAACAGTGGCTGTCTGTTTTATTATCATCACCTCCTTTCCTACGCTATCAATCCCTTGATTTTACTGTCATTCTAATCTCTATCAACGCCACCTTCCTACTTACTGCAGTGTAAGTACGAGAAAAAATGAACGTATTTTTCCCTAACAATGGGCATATGAAAGAAGGCATTTCAGCGATCGCATAATAGAATCTACCTGTGGGGCAACACGAAACTTATCTTAATAAAATGGTTCATACACATGCATAGATATATACAAACATTTATCATTATCTCAAACAATATATATATATATATATATATATATATATATATATATATATATATATATATATATATATATATATATATATGTATAATATATATAATATATATAATATATATATTGTATATATATATATAATATATAAATGATGAATGTATGATTATTGCTTAATTAACATCATTTATAGATAAATAATCGCTGTTTTTAAATTTCTTATGCGACGCAAGAACAACTTTTGTTCTATTGAGCATCCATTTCTTCAAAACGTTTGAAATAATTTTGATGTTAGTAATTATAACTCAATATTTCAATGTTATAAATCTTATGAGAAAAACAATGTTTAAGGAAATATAAGGGGACAACGAAATGTATATACAAAAAGAAAATGAAATATAAAGTATTGAAATGAAATATAAGAAATATAAACTATTGAAATGAAATATAAGAAATATAAGTATTGAATTGAAAATGAAATATAAGAATTAATAACCCTTGCAAAAAAAATAAAAAATTGGACGATATAAGTACTTGTATATTAAGTTGCAGATTGCATAAATCTCATTCCAGAAAAAAAAAATTTTAAATAGTTAAAACCGAACACCAATCAATATATATATATATATATATATATATATATATATATACACACAGGGCTAAATTTGAGGCGGAACGCGCCGAAACGGCGTTCCGGTACCTCTCTTTATTAATAATTTGGAATATCCCCCCCACATACCCCGGAAGGTTACCGTTCCGGCACGTCTATTTTTAGAAATCTAGCACTGTATATATATATATATATATATATATATATATATATATATATATATATATATATATATATATATATATATATATATGTATATATATATATATATATATATGTATATATATATGTATATATATACGTATATATATATATATATATATATATATATATATATATATATATATATATATATATATATATGTGTATATATATATATATGTATATATTATATATATATATTGATTGGTCATCAGTATCAACTATTTTAAATTTTTTTTTCTGAAAGGAAATTTATGCAATCTGCAACTGAAAACTGAATATACAAGTATTTATATGTCCAAATTTTAATTTTTTTCAAGAGTTATTATTTCTTAAAAAACTTTATATTTCATTTTCTTTTTGTATATACATTTCGTTGTCCCCTTACATTTCCTTAAACATTGTTTTTCTCATAAGACTTATAATATTAAAATATTGAGTTATAATTATTAACACCAAAATTATTTCAAGCGTTTTGAAAAAATGGTTGCTCAATAGAGCAAAAGTCGTTCATGCCTGGTAGAAATTTTTTTAAAATAACGATTATTTATTTATAAATGATGCTAATTAAACAATAATCATATATTCGTCAATTTTAACAAAATTTTTTGGAAATCCTTCGTTTGCTTTTTCACTGAATTTTTCTTGAATAGGATGCAAGACACATCTGAATTGAGTGTTTGATCTATTCTTCGCTAGTCTGTCTGTACTTAGACTCTTAATTATCTGCATAACTTAATGTTTGATATTATTTAATGTTCAATAATTATCGCCAATGTCTTATATGAGTGTTCTTTACAAAGAAAATTCACCATTTTTTACATTGAGTGTTTTAATCGAAATCTTAAACAGAGAAATTAAATATTTGATGAATATTCATTCAAGTTATATGTGAAAAGAAGCTTTAAAAATGTATGTTAAATGCTTGTATTATTTTCTTAGGTAGGTTACATGGGAACATGAATTATTTTCTATGTGGACGTTTTTAACGCTTTATAGATTTCAAAATAAGGACAAATTAATTATAAATAATTATATACTTTCTCCATTACAGACACATTAAACTTTAAGCGTTCATAATTATCACCTTTTCTTAGCTTGGTTTGATAAGAATATTTAGAATTTTAGGCGAAGCCATTTTGACGCTTCATCATTAACGAAGAGATAATTATTGAAAAAATATTTATTTTATTCATGGAGACACAATTTTTTTTTTAAACTGACAAGAAATTATCACCTTCTTCTTAGTTTAGTAGTATATTCATCACCTTTTCTTAGCTTTGTTTGATAAGAGAATTTAGAATTTTTGATGGAATCATTTTGACGCTTCATCTTTAAGGGATGAGAGAAATATTGAAAAAGTATTTATTTTATTCATTAAGACACACACATTTTTCTTTCAACTGATAAACAATTATCGCCTTCTACTTAGGTTAGTAATATAATAATTACAAAATAAAAAGAACTTTTTATATACTGTAGAGCCCCCTTCAGAAGAGACTTGAGACCGGTTTTAAGGTTGCTGCCTCGGGGAGGTCGATTCTCAAAATGAGGGTTCGGGAATAATCAACACCCCAGTACTATTTCCCGCGGAAAGTATTTATCGCTCTTTAGGCATTAAGAAAATTTTGAGGGTTTTAACAATTTAGGCTTTAAGATAACCATAGCATGTTTTGATTTCCATTTTCATGTAATCAACGTATTTTGGAACTTTTTACCCTGCACCGTATTACTTACTATTTCCAAAATAATGTAAGGGAGTTTCAGAAAACCTGAATAAAATTTAGAGTCATGTTTATTTTTATAAATACTGGATCATACAAAAATTTATTATTATAGATACAGATTTCAGGGTATTTGGGTTTTGCAACTGTTATTTTTTCTTTCGCCAAAGGAGACGCGATCTTTTTCGGTAATTTTGGTAAAGGTGCACTTTAGCATCATGTCACATTGAGTTTTATTTCTCATTCCCTATAAAACATAAATACTTGAAGTTTTTGCCACTGGAAGCTTAATATATGTTCTATGTAGAATAATTATTTCAATTTTCTACAACTGGTACTTTAATTAATTTTTAAATTTTTATTTTGAGGAAAATTTTAAAATTGTGTTTTGGCTTGCATTTATCGCGCGCAAGACTGTAGCAAAACTAGTGGTTCTAGAGTCCTAAAAAATATTGATAATGATGTAAAACTTATGTATATTTAACGTATACTTCATTTTTTCACCAACTTCTTTCCTCCAATCAAAGAATGATGCTCACTTATGGGATCACGTGTAGGAGGTGCCAATTGCTTTCTCACGTTCCGTGGGATATACATGATACAGGTATTTTGCTTACCGTAGTCTCCTGACATATGGAGTTTTTGGCTAGGTCTGTCAAACGCAGCAATATATTTAAAAATTGCTTTTGTCACCCTCTCCGCAGTGGTGAAAGGCATTTCTTCCAAAACCAAAAAACGGCTGAAATGATCAATTATGGTGAGAACCGAATGACCATTGCGGAAGGGACCGACGAGATCAACAGATACAAGCTGGCCTGGTGCTGTAGGAAGAGGTGCAGACTGGACCGGAGCAACCGCAACTCTTCTTTTGTTGTATAAAATACATTCTTTATTGGACGCTACAAAGTTGGCTCAGTCTATGTATGCACCTCGCCACCAATACGTCTTGCAGAGAGCCTCGTACGTCTTTTGTAGACCGAAGTGTGAAAAATGGGCCAAGCTTAATGCCTTTGGTCGGACAGATGAGGGTAGAACAATACAATTTTCTCCCAGTAAACCAGATTTTTTGGAAAAATATAACAGATTTGACTGTGGGTGCACAAAGAAGTTCTTGGGCACATCCTTCGCCCTTTAAATTAAATTATTATAAATTTGGGAGAGCTCATCATCCCTGAACACTTCTTTCAGGATCGTTGCTGAGGAGATTTGATTCTCAGCGTCGTCAAACTGTGACGTGATGATGCTGAATACGTTTTGTAGCTGCCTTGCAGCTTCACACTTGAATTCAGGATTAGAACTGTGCGCATGTACAGCTTGAGGAGTGGTGAAGGAGTGGGAGGGGGCAGTAAAGGGGGGCAAATTAGGTTTATCATAAACACAACTATTATTGTGAGTCAGATCAGATGAAATATTAATTACACTAGCATGAGAATTACCAGGTAAAGAAAAACATGTGTTAGAGAAAGAACTAGGCTTTACAACGTGAGTAGAAACACAAGTGTTATTATTATTGACATTATTATTTATGAAATTTACCAGAGATACCTTATGAGGTGAGCTACATACCTCTATAGAATCCCTATTATTGCCATACAAATCATCATTACAATTATTATTATTATTAACACTATTAAGTGAATTATCATACTGAGCAGGTTCCTCAAAGTCTAAAGTAACCACAGGTAAAATTTGTTTGGAATTGATTAAATTAGCATTAGAAGTAAGGTCCTGAATTACAACATGAGGTGTGCGAGAAAAAGAGTCTGGTAAAACATTAGAAGTTCTCAGGAAGTGACCATTTTCCGCTTTTTGTAAAACTTGTAGGAGATGACAATGGTCCTATTTTACGTCCGCGTCGTTACATGCTTGATGCAGCTAACTGGGAGAAATTCACTTCCCTGGCTGTAATTACAAGAAGTATGGTCGATGGTGGAATAGATGATGCGGAAGAAGCCGTCACAAATGTAATCGTGCGGGCAGCTGATATGTCAATACCTAAATCTTCTCCCTTTGCGCCGTAAGCCCTGGTGGAATGAAGAATGTCAAATGGCCATGAAGAACCAAAGGAAACGATGGAATATTTTTTGGAGATATCCTACCACCGCCAATCACATAGCCTTTAAGGAAGCCAAGGTGATTGCTAGAAAGGTGCGTCGCCATAATCAGCGCCAATCGTGAGAAAGATATGTTTCCAGCATATCCACGTCTACTACCTCTAAGCAGTTATGGTCTCGAGCGAAACGTGCAATGGGGCTGTATAATGATCAAAGCTTCTGTTGTTTGAAAGTGAATGGGACTACCCTTGGGACGGCGTGGGACATTGCAAACGTCATTGGACGACAGTTTGCTGCATCTACCAGTGCGGAAATCTACCCTTGCTCTTTCCGCAAGTATAAACGACGTTCTGAATCACAGCGTCTACGGTCTCGCTCGACGACACCGAGGTGTACAGACACGCGAAATGGAAGGTGCGCCAATGGAATTATCTGGGGAGAGCTCCGGATCTACCCCCCCCCCCCACACACACACACACTGCTTTGCACACTGGAAAGCTTAAATCAATCCCCTCTCACAAGGATGGAGACATATCTACTGGAAAAAGCACTAAACCCTACAACCCATGACGAAATACGTCAAGAAATGCTGGCTACTCACCCCCACGTCGAAGCAGCGTTTACGCTCTTAGGAGGTAAGCCTAACTACTATTTGTCGGTGGAGCTCACCAAAAACAACATCTTCACATCTAACTACAATCCCAGCTCTAATTCTAACGAAAATGATCTAACCGAAAATCCTTCAAAACGCCCTAAAAGGCCAAATTTAACTATAGACAAATTAACAAATAATCCTGGCACTAGTGAATCAAATGATGGATTCGTTTTTTCCGAATCCAAAAAATACTGCTCGCCAATTTAAACACCATCTAACTATTAAAACTCCTAACTTAGCTACTACTAATAAATACAATAACCTATCTGAAACTGTTTTAAATGATCCTTCTATCCCCCAAGTAACAGAAAGTAAAAACAATGTCAACAAAATAAAACCCATTTGTATATTAAAAGATAGAGAGGATAAACACAATTATAAATTCGTACTCCAACGGATAGGTGAGGCCCTAGGTAACTGTTTCTACGCCAGGCCTGCTAATGACATTGTCAGGATCCATCCTGACAGTACTGAAGCCCATAAGAAAATTGAAAACTACCTGAAAGAGCAGAAAATTCAAGGGTACATCCTCCCTATGGGTGTAATAAAACCAATAAGAGTTGTCATACGTGGGCTGGATATTGATACTTCACTAGAAGAAATTAAAACTGAACTGGATAATCTTAACATTCAAACCACTTAAATCGTGCAAATGGTTTCTCGTAAAACCAAGAACTTACTCCCCCTCTACCAAATTACCCTCCCCAATAACCCTGAAAGCAAAAGAATTTATGAACTCAAAGCCCTTAATTACATTGGCATCAAAGTCGAAGACTACATCCCCCCACGTAGAATAATGCAATGTTTTAAATGCCAATTATGGCATCATCATCAGCAAAACTGTTTTGTAGAGCCCCGCTGTGTTAAATGCAGCGAAGATCACTTAACTCACCTATGCCCAAAAGGCAAGAACATTGAAAACCCCATCTGCTGCAACTGCAGTGGTAATCATCCTGCAAGTTACAGGGGATGTGAAAAATTCCCCAAACTAAAACCCAGGAAAGTTGAAGAAACCCATAATAGCCCCAGAATCACCCAAAGCTCTACTATTAGACAAAACCTATCTTATGCCAATGCTCTAACTAATAACTACATCAATAATAATAGCCCCCAACCCACTACCTTACCCCCACAAGTAAATTACCAACCTAATCAAACCCCCAGTGAAGTATCTAATAATCCCATTAATGAAGCAGTTACCTTGGTACAGGAAATCAATGGTGAAATAAACTCATTAAATTACTCAGCCATAATCCCCCAACTCAAATTTATTCTAAACGAAATCAGAAATCAACAACAACCTGCTAATAAGTTGGAGATTTACCTCCGACACCTTCCAACAATTCTCACCATCCCCCATCATGGCTAGTTGCCAAGCTTCTTGCCTCACTGTCCTGTCTTGGAATGCTAATGGTCTCAAAAACAAACTCTTCGAATTTCGGGATCACCTAGATGAGCACTCTCCTGATATCATATTAATTCAAGAAACCCACCTCAAACCAGGCGACAGAGCAAATGTCAAAAATTTCCACACCTACAGAAACGACACACTACCAAACCCCTTCCCCTACAGACATTGATATCCTCGCCTCTGACTCCCCCACACACTATAGTTATCAAGGTAATGGTACCATAATTGATTTTGCTCTCCTTAAGGGAGTACCTTTCCCTATGAACATGCAGACTTTAAATGCTCTAAACTCAGACCACCTCCCTGTACAACTAACCATTAATCTTAGCATTAATTTCTCCCAACCCACCCAAAAAACTATCACCAACTGGCCCTACTTTAATCACATTCTTGACACTACTCCTTACAACTTCCATATCCCAAACACACCTGTTGAAATTGACAACTACACAAACTATATCACTAATACCATCACCAATGCTTACAACACAGCCACACAAACTATATATAATGATTCAACCAGAAAATCTACTGATAAAACTCTCAATCACCTCAAACACATTAGAAATAGCACCAGGAAAACATGGCAGCAAACCAGACACCCACAACGTAAAACTCATATGAACCAGGCCCAGGAAAACCCCAAAAACTACATAAAACACAAAACCAACACCAGCTGGCATTACTACATCAGTAACTTGACTACAGACAATAATTGTATCTGGAAAGCCACCAAAAACTATAAATCTAAGTTTTCTAACATGCCACCACTCTACAACAATAATACTAATACACATGCCCTCACCCAGGAAGACAAAGCAGCACTAATTGCAATTAAATTAGTTAATCAATTCACCCCCCACAATATTTCCCCCCCCCCCACTGAGAGAGAAGTTAATAATAATGTTGAAAACTTTCTGGACACCCCAATCACCCCTATAGACCCCCAAATTCCCCCTTCTGAAGTAATTGACCATATTCGTAAACTTAAAAACAATAAAGCACCTGGTGCAGATAAAATTACTGGCTTCATGCTGAAAAACCTGCCTATTAAAATCTGCATCAATATTACCACCCTAATAAATGCCATAATTCGCACGAGCTACTTTCCCTCCCCTTGGAAAAACTCTATTATTATCCACATTCATAAGCCTGGCAAATCCCCCTCTGACCCCTCTAATTATAGACCTATTAGTCTACTTTCCATCATCAGCAAACTTCCACCTTGAAAGTAATAACATCCTCTCCCCTTATCAATTTGGTTTCAGGAAATCTCTCACGAAGTGGAAAATGAAACTCAATACTGACAAATGTGTTGCTGTCATGTTTACCAGAAAAGCACCCAAATCCTATAATGAATTTAAAATCATGATCAACAACACTGCTCTGCCCTGGTCCCCCACCTGTAAATACCTTGGAATTTTCCTTGATAAAAATCTCTCATGGTGCCCCCACATTAAACATACTATTAACAAATTTCGAGCTGCTAAAAGAAAACTCTACCCGCTAATTGCTCGAAATAGCTCTTTGAACTTAAATACTTCTCCACGAAGTGGGTACATACCCATTTCTTTTCGACAAATCCTCGAAAGAGTACAAAAACATAGTAATAAAAAGAGCAGTGTGGGAAATGATTGGAAAGAAATTCGAAATTAGCGGTAAGTTGAACAGATTTATTATTTTTAAATATTTTCGTACCACTCTCATTGATGTTCGAACAGAAGCATATCAACATAAAAATTTAATTTTACAGCGCAGGAGGCAGAAAAGAAATGGAAGGTCCAGATGGACCGATATAACAAAGAGAAAAAAAGAGGAAAGAAAGCCAAACAAGCGGTGCTGCGAGTGCAGAAGTTTACATTTCAAAGTGGGGATTGTTTCCCCTTTTGGACTCACTGCTAAGCAAATGCAGTGAAAATTCAAGGTATGTTTGTTTACAAGAATTTCTCAGAATTGTTAATAACAGTTAATAGCTGTAAGATGATAATGTATACGAGTAATTAAAGGTTTTCTTAAAAGTAACCTTAATTTTTAACACCAAGAATTACTGTATCATAAAAATGAAAAACTTCGTAAACATAGTTGTGTGTGATTACTTTTATTTCCTATGTGCTGTAAAAATTATTATTTTTTCTTGTCAAATTTCATCATTTTTTAATCTACTTTTATTTAAATTAATAGTGATAAAAGTTAAAGGATTTGTACTATGCAAACGTGCATTAATAATGTACATTTGTTATCTTTTTTTTGTTTTTTTAATAAACTTTATGTTAATGAATAGTAAATTCAAACCCGAATATTTTCTTGAAATGTTTATCTCTGATCTTTTAGTAAGAAATAGCCACAAGTAATTTAAAGGAATCAAAATTAAAAGTTTTAATGCATTTAAACAAATCTCATTGTCATCTGTGTATACACTATCTTATAAGTATGTATTATGTTATAAAATTTTGCACAACCATAAAGTCTTCTTTTATATGAATATGTTGTTTTTTATTTTTTTAACGTGCAATATTTGATGATCCTCAAACTATGTAAGTGCTGTATTAAGTTATTTTTTTATATTCTCATGTAAAAAACAATTTAAAAAAATTATTTATTAATAGACTGGGAAATAATTAAATATTCAATAGTAAATTAAGCATAAATTGACATTAAAAAAACAACTTTTTAAGTGTATTTGGATCTATCTTATATTACATCTGAGGATTTCGCTTGAAAAATTCACCATGCACAGGAGAATCTTAAATCCTCTACCTAGCGATTTTCCTTCTCTTTTATTTATAAATGTTGTTGTAAATTGAAATGAATAAATCACAATGTACTTCTGAATTTTATGCAAAAACAATGTTCATTATTAGGGATGATAAAGAAAGCGATTGTTCCGAAATGGATGATACGTTGGATGGCGCCAATTCAACTGCGTTTGCATGTGCAAATTTTTCTACACCTACAACTGGGTATTATACATTTTTTATGTAATATATTTATAAAACTGTCCATCAAGTTATGTAAATATAGACCTTTTATCTATTTTCAACAGCTACAACAGTGTTGTCTCCCCCCCCCCCATTTAAATACCAAAAGCAAAAATATATTTTGCTGAACTCACAATGATGTATTTAAAAGTATAATCTAATAGTGTGTTAGTGTGTTTCTAAGTAACTTATAAAGTGAAATGGTACGCACACTTATTCACAGTTCACAAAAAAGTAAACAAACAAACAAAAAAAAATCAGCATGTGCATTTAATTAGTTCATCTCTTTATTCACAATTAAGAAATGAGAAATTACAAATATGTTTAGCAGTGATACATTTGAATTTATATACAGGGTGTCTATAATTAGAAAAGTAATATATTTAGAATATGTAAGAAATAAATAAAAGAAAAAAATTAGGTCGAGAAATGTCAAACACCAATTAAAGAATTTAAACTTATTATTATAGGCAAAGAAACAACTCAATAAGTACTTTAAAATAATTAACATTTTTGATTTATATTTATATGTAATATTTATTTAACATTTCTTTTTTTAGTAGCTTAAAGTTATTTTTTATAGTATAGAACTTTTACTAACAAATGTTTTTCGATTTTTAGATCCAGTAAAGATATCAGAAAAAGGACACAGAACTGGATGCTTTGATGCCCGACATGCAAGAAACCACCAAATATATAGCCGAATATTTCTGTAAACAAAATGATAGCGAAGAGGATACTGTGTCAAAATTTTGCCAGTATCTTAGATGTAGACTAAAAAATCTATTTTACTGATTACAGGCGACTAAAGCATGAAAACTTGGATGAATTTGAAAATATACTTAGGACGCACTCAGTATCAGTATATCTGATACTGACTTTTCCAGTTTGGGACATTTGCTGATATTCTTATACAACGGGTAGGTGCTGTTCGACAATATAACTCTAGATGGTGCTGTGCAACTGTAGAGGTGCATACGCACTCATTAATTAGAGATGCTTTTATGAGTTACGTGACGCCTCTGCAGGTTGAATACCTGTTCATGGGCTTTGATCCTCTAAAGTTTCTACTGTGATAACGGCAAAGAACATTCCCCTTGCGATGAACGGAAATGCCTTTCGCTACAACACATGCCTTCGGAGAATATCTCCAAGGAGTTACTTTGTCCGAGGATATGAAAAGCGGGCGACATCCTCGGGATAGTCTGAACTTTAAAGGAAAGACTTTTTTTTTTATGATTCCTTTTTGTTTCCCCAGAAACCATTTATTTCCAGGTTGACACAAGGCAGGGCTCCGTAATTTCCTGTCGCTCGAGACGAAAAGAGGATATAGGAGGAAAAGGTCTTTAGTTCAGTGATCAGTCGGTGCGCGGGAATTCAAAATGATCCAAAGAATGCGCGATTCAACGTTACTACTGACTGACGCCTACACCAAGCCGCTGACAGCGGGGAGAAAGCCCTCCCCCCTCCCTGCAGAAGAGCGGGGTGAAAGTGACGTCAGCGAGTGGACTGGTGACATCAGAACAGCGGAGCCATAAAATGCTTCCACTCCCGCCGCGGAGCATCACCCTCTCTGATAGCGCATACAGATTGGTACAGAGTTCTCTGCATCTGCCAGTGATTAATGTTCTTTCTGTACTCTGTATATGCGCTGATCTCCTCCTCTGGCGGTCCGTATGCATAGCATCAAAGGAGAACCCGAGGTCCCGGGGGTCAAATGGTGACAGTGGGGGCGGGGGACACTAGATCAAGAAACACGAGAGACTTTAGGGGCTTGAATTGGGGGGGGTTCTAAATGGGGGAATATCTCGAAGACACGTGTTCATTCACATCGCTTTGGACTAGCAGCACGTTGTCTTGCAAAATGGTGTAATGACTTGACGGTCCCTACGGGTAAATTCCAAGGGACACCCGTCTTTGTCATCTAAGGTGTTTTATCAGTGCCGAAAGGTGACCTTCCGTTTAGTTACACAAAGCCGTGTCGTAGTGACTCTTCGATACACTTCAAGAAAGGAACCTCTTTTGAAACGATTCCCTAGTTGACAATGGAGTCCAGATGAAAGGCTAGTGTCGGCTGGTCAGACGCTTGAAGGCACAGCGCGGCAAGCGGTAACTTAAAAAGAACCCCACGAAGAATGAGCGGATAGATAGTCGACACCTTGATGTATTAGGGGGCAGTTGACTTCGCTTTACAGGTGTGAACAACCCTCGTCGTCGAACGTGTGCCAGAGACGGAGAGCCTGCCGCGTTCCTCTCATGATATCCTGAACCCGCGAAATATCCTTAGATAATGTTTATTTTGTAATTATTGTATAAAGCCTATATTTAATCTAGATGCCAATAAAGCATTTTGTAAATATTAAAGGCTGTCAGTCTTGGTTTTAGGCGAAGTCCTTACAGACTGTTATTAAATGGTGTCAGAAGAGTCACCATTATATCAGTGATGAACGAAAGGATTACAGGTAGGCCGATTCTTTTTATCAGATTCTGGCTTTGATTTAAAAACTAAATAATGGTTTTATATAAATGCAATAAGTAAAAATTATTTTATTGTGTTTTTAAATGGTATATTTATAAGTAGCCATTTAGAGTTCGTATTAAGAACTGATATTTTAGAAATTTTGATGAATTAAATCAATTTCTGTGTTTTTTTTAAATGGTATATGTACAATAGGGCGGAGCGTAAAAAAAAAGTTTTCGATCTTGTTTTTGCCCTAGTGCAGAAAAGTTGGGTACTTGTGGGTAGGTCACATATGCAAAGTTTAGGGAAAAACAAAAAATATCTTCCGTCTTCATTTCGTCCGTGATTTTTAGCACATTTTTACCATATAGTTAGAAATGTGCATTTCCATTGTTTTGTATGTAGCTCTTCGGTTTTTCTGAAATAAAATTCAGCAAAAACCCAGAACTCACCACGGGGAGGTGGCTGCATTGCGAGTACCACCTTTGCCCACCCATCCACCCAACCATATGGACACAACTCATTTTCCCTTGCAGTTATTCCAGTTTTACTTGGAACTCGCATTTGGTTTCAAATGATGGCATAGCTTTTCTCGACTCTGTTCGGGTTCTAACTAAACCGTCACGCTTATTTTCTCCACACACACTGCCACAGAAACCTCTGTTACTATAGTTTCACGAAGCGTTCAACACTTTGGGTGTGGCAAGGAAATTTTAGGCTTCCCATGTTTTGAGCTACGGACTCTCCACTGGAAATCAAATTTCTCAAATCATCTTCTGTCAAGATGTTATTATGGGTTCCGTCAAATTGCATTTCTGCCAATCAATAAGGTATATATATGAAACTAGCTGAAGTACCCGGCGTTGCCCAGGATTTTAAGTATGTATGTTATCAAAATCAATTTAAAAACTAAACACAGTATAAATAACATAGAAAAAAAAGCACATGAAATGTTACACTCATCTCAGAATTTTGGTAGATTCAGCATTTCATCATTGTTCGACTAAAAGCTGAAAAGTAAAAATGTCAAAATTTTGTCAATTTTGTTAATCTCAATTTTGTCAAAATAATCTCAATTTTGTTACAGCACACCTTACTAATAAATTAATTCATACAGTACAACACTTCAATAGCATGCAATTTCATACAGTATACTTAAAAATAAAAAAATTTCAAAATTACCATCATTACATGAATGCAAACCACTAAATACATTAGTTATACTCCTTTCGCTAACAACATAACATGTATATTTTATCTTTATATATTTACATTTAGCCATTTACCAAGTATTTTATAATTTCAATGTATTTCATAAGTTAACTAAGGTCTGCAGTACAGTTTGTTGTACCAGATTCAATACGTTTTATGTATATATTTACACTTTACTAATAAATTATTTTTACACGTAGCTAAATAAGATACAATTTTAATATGCTATTATCACAATACATTTTGCAGTATACAATTTACCCTTATTATTCGATACATTACAGTTCAATACAGCACACCTTACTAATAAATTAATTCATACAGTACAACACTTCAATAGCATGCAATTTCATACAGTATACTTAAAAATTAAAAAATTACCATCATTACATGAATGCAAACCACTAAATACATTAGTTATACTCTTTTCGCTAACAACATAACATGTATATTTTATCTTTATATTTTTACATTTAGCCATTTACCAAGTATTTTATGATTTCAATGC
This sequence comes from Dolomedes plantarius, assembly GCA_907164885.2. Classification (NCBI taxonomy): domain Eukaryota; kingdom Metazoa; phylum Arthropoda; class Arachnida; order Araneae; family Dolomedidae; genus Dolomedes; species Dolomedes plantarius. Next base: position 61,480,204 of record OU015499.1, read on the forward strand.
ATTTCATAAGTTAACTAATGCCTGCAGTTGCAGTACAGTTTGTTGTACCAGATTCAATACGTTTATGTATATATTTACACTTTACTAATAAATTATTTTTACACTTAGCTAAATAAGATACAATTTTAATATGCTATTTTCACAATACATTTTGCAGTATACAATTTACCCTTATTATTCGATACATTACAGTTCAATACAGCACACCTTACTAATAAATTAATTCATACAGTACAACACTTCAATAGCATGCAATTTCATACAGTATACTTAAAAATTCAAAAAATTCAAAATTACCATCATTACATGAATGCAAACCACTAAATACATTAGTTATACTCCTTTCGCTAACAACATAACATGTATATTTTATCTTTATATTTTTACATTTAGCCATTTACCAAGTATTTTATAATTGCAATGCATTTCATAAGTTAACTAATGCCTGCAGTACAGTTTGTTGTACCAGATTCAGTACGTTTTATGTATATATTTACACTTTACTAATAAATTATTTTTACACTTAGCTAAATAAGATACAATTTTAATATGCTATTTTCACAATACATTTTGCAGTATACAATTTACCCTTATTATTCGATACATTACAGTTCAATACAGCACACCTTACTAATAAATTAATTCATACAGTACAACACTTCAATAGCATGCAATTTCATACAGTATACTTAAAAATTCAAAAAATTCAAAATTACCATCATTACATGAATGCAAACCACTAAATACATTAGTTATACTCCTTTCGCTAACAACATAACATGTATATTTTATCTTTATATTTTTACATTTAGCCATTTACCAAGTATTTTATAATTGCAATGCATTTCATAAGTTAACTAATGCCTGCAGTACAGTTTGTTGTACCAGATTCAGTACGTTTTATGTATATATTTACACTTTACTAATAAATTATTTTTACACTTAGCAAAATAAGATACAATTTTAATATGCTATTTTCACAATACATTTTGCAGTATACAATTTACTCTTATTATTCGATACATTACAGTTCAATACATCACACCTTACTAATAAATTAATTCATACAGTACAACACTTCAATAGTACGCAATTTCATACAGTACACTTTACTAATAAATTAATTTTACACTTTGCTAACTAAAATTATTATTCAATACAATACAATTATTCAATACAGTACACTTTACTAATAAATTAATTCATACGGTACAACATTTCAATAGTATGCGGTTTTGTACGGTACACCCTACTAATAGCTTAAATTTACACTTTGCTAACTAAAATACAGTTCTAACATACTATTTTCACTTTACATTGTGCAATATACAATTAACCATTGTTATTCAATGCAATACAGTTATTCAGTACAGTGCATTTTACTAATGAATTATTTCGTACACTACACCTTACTAATAAATTAGTTTTACACTTTGCTAACTAAGAAACAATTATAATATGCTATTTCACATTACATTGTCTCTTACAATTCATCTATCGTAACAACTGAGTTTTTGTATTTTTTACCATTAAATAAAAATTTTTTTTCAAGCTGCTTTTGAGTACAATACAATAAATTAAAACATATTTCTAAACAATTTATAAAGCATAGCTGATTACATTTAAAGAAAAAAAAAGGTAAATTTAAAAAATATTATACGCATTATCCCTTTTTTTTTTAGTTTTCATTTTAGAACTTCCTTGTATACAACATTGGTAGTTTTACCTTCAGGTGTTAATATTTCCAGGCTGCTTGGTGAACTGACTCTGGAACAGGCCACATAAAACTGGCCATGTGAAAAGCATTCCTCCCTCAAGTAAATCCCTGCCATCTTCAGCGATTGTCCTTGGGACTTGTTGATAGTCATACCAAAGCAAACCTTGATGGGGAACTGCAGTCTCTTAAACTCAAAGGGATAATCTGATGGAATGAGTGGTATTCGGGGTATTAAAACAGATTCTCCCTGAGCACAGCCGGTGAACACTGTAGCCTCAATGACGTTCCTTTGAAGGGCTGTTATTTGCAGCCTGGTACCATTGCAGAGTTTTGGAGGGTTGAGGTTGCGCAGTAACATAACTGGAGCCCCCACTTTGAGATGAAGCATATGGGTTGTGAGGCCAGGAGGGTTAAGCGTATTGAGAAACTCCACAGGATAATGGACTGCATCCTCCATGTGCAAGACTGAGTCAACAGACTTGTATGTCATTTCTGCACCTTCAAAACTCTTCAGTAGACTCTCATTAATGTTATCAGCACTATCATTCTTTGGAGTCAAAATAGCACGTTCGCTTAACCAGTCCATGGACTTCTCCTTGATATTGGCAATATCAGGATATATCCTGGCTGTTAGGGCTGCTAGGGTTGTCACAACTGAGCCAAGACCTGCAGGGATGGTAATTTTCCCTTCAGACTCTGGATATTCTCCATCTCCTATTTTCAGTAATAGTTCAGAGAATTGGCCAGCAGAGACATCACCCATCAAGTGTACTCTCATGTTCTTCCTGAGAGATAACTTTGTGATGAAGGGCCACAGAAATGAAGCTTTGATGCATGCTTTAACCTGGTCTGCCCTAGTTCCCCTTGGCACTACTGGCAGAGTCTGGCGGAAATCCCCAGCCAACAACAAAGTGACTCCCCCCATCAATCCATCATTGTCTCGGATATCCTTAAGAGTTCTGCTAAGTGCCTCAAAAGCCCCCTTGTGTGCCATGGTGCTCTCATCCCAGACAATAAGCTTGCAGTCCCGCAACACTTGTGCCATATCACTTTGCTTAGAAATGTTACACATGGGAATTTCGCTATGGATGAGATTGAAGGGCAGTTTGAAGGTAGCGTGGGCTGTCTTACCCCCTTCCAACAATGTAGCAGCAATGCCAGAGGATGCAACAGCTAAGGCAATTCCACAATCACTCCTTACCTTTGCAAGAAGCAAGTTGAGGAGGAAAGTCTTTCCAGTACCACCTGGAGCATCTAGGAAAAAGACATGGCCAACACTTGACTGAATGCTGGCAAGAACTTGACGATAGACAGAGAGCTGATCAATTGTTAGTAAACTCTCTTTATTCGAAACCACTTGTACCAAAGCATTCTTGTCATAGCTGGTCTCCCTCATATAGTCCCTGTTCCCCAAGATATCACCAGATCTTTTTGGTCTAGGAAGAGAGTACTGTGTCAAATCTTGTCCTCCCAGAGACAATACTGCATCTTCAATCAGCACCAAGCATCTGTTGTATACTTCATCCATAACATGCTGTACATTTCCTTGTAACTGTCTTTCTACTTGGCGTGTTATGTCCTCTGAAAGACTGTCCTTGTACTTCTCCCAAAGACTCAGGGGATCTGAGAGCTCACAATGGAGCAGCATCACCGTGAAAAGCTCCCGCATCTTGAAAGAAGAATCACACAGGGCAGCTTCTTCCAAGGTAGAGTCCCACTGCTTGTCATCATCTAACAAACCGCGTCCTATGCATGCAGACTGGAATGTAGGATGGAGGACACCATTGACAGTCTTCAAATCTGAGAAGCATGTCGGGCCACGAACCTCATGTAACAACAGGCGAAGATGATAGCACTCAACATTTTTAGGATGAATGGCATAAACCCTTCCCAATGCAGAGTCTTTCTTCACTCCTGGCCAACCATCAACATCTTTACCTCGCTTCCTTCTTGTGAACTTATTATTTCTAAACAGAAAATAAGAAGGAACCTCACAATAAAGAAGGGATTTTGCAAAGTCATCAATTTTGCATAGTTCGAAGAAAGCTAAGAGTGTTGTCTGAGGAGGGTTTTTGAGCTTCTCAGTCAGATTCTTAGAAGTAAAGTACATACGCTGACCATTCTCGAGATGAACAGCCAGGTGAAGAACTGTGGGGTACCTTTCATGAATTGGGAATGCCAAGAACCTCCAAACTGCCTCAGAGCTGCTGAGGTACCGGCCACTCTCGTAGACCTTCACCTCATCCTCCTCATTCTCTAGACCAAAAGCTGCCTGGTCACTGCCCTTGTTAATGTACTTGCAAATGTATTTTATTGATTTCACAGAGTTACAATACTCTACATTGATGTGAGCATTGAAAGTACGTGACAGTACAGGATTATAAGGTACAACCCAGCTGTTGTCCAACTCCATTCCCTTGCATTTTACAGTGAACCCACCATCTTTTGGAGATCGCCTTCGGTATAGTGGATACCCATCATTACCAGTCTGGGTGTCACTTAGAAGTGGACGGGGGTACCTTTTACTGCAGCTGCCACCTTTCATGCAAGGAGAATTGCACTTCAGGCTGCCACAAGGCCCATGAATCATGTTGGCCTTGACAATGTCATAGAGAAGGGGGTCTTGCTGAGGATTAGGTATTTCGGCACAGATGACATTATCAGTCATGTCAGGGGATATGCGTTGCTCTAGCCACAGCAAGATGTGAACATGAGGCAAACCCCGCTTTTGCCACTCCACAGAAAACATGAAGCAACGTACAGCTCCAAACAGACTGCCCTTGGTCAAGACATTCATCATTTTTTTTTACTTTTAGGTGGAACACCCTTGCTATGATGTCATGCCGATCATGAGACTTTTGTCCGAGGAACAATGCATCTGTAATATCCTTCCACTTGGGGTTACAGGTGAAAGTGATAAACAGATCAGGACGCCCATAGTGACGGACATATGTCATAGCATCTTGAGTCCGTTCATGCATGTAGCGAGGTCCTCCAGTAAAAGATGATGGGAGCACTACCTTCCGACCCAGTTGAGCAGCATCAGCATCCTTCTCCCCTACAGCATCTTTTAGGTGAATGTAGTTGTCTGCCCTCAGCTCTGCCTGGTTAAACCTGATATAGTTTAACCTTTCAGTCTCTATTTTAGCATACATATCTACTAAAAATTGACTGAAGAGGGAACAGAAGTACAATAGGTGGTTGTCCTCTCCTTTTCTGACCATAATGCGATAGCAGTAGAAACTCAATGCAGAGATTGTCTTCTTGATAGGCAACTTGGTCTTAGGATTGTGCTGAGCCAGATTGATGGAGTATCCATCCTCGCCACGACAGAACAAAAGTGGGTATTGAAGAGCATCGTATGACCGGTGGATCTCACTGATGCGATGCAGTTTGTTATCGTGGCTTTGGAGCACGATATCTCGCTGCTGAAACTGCTGGCCAACCATCACCAGAGCTACCTCATTTGCTGTTGGTGCATTAAAGCGACCTTCATGAGCATCGACAGGCTTTTTTTCAGCCTGGATAACAACTGCAAACTTCTTGCAGGTTGGAGGCACTTTATCCAGGGTAGTTTTAAGGTCTTTTATGTAGCTATTAACGTCATTTAGCATCTCTTGCAGTTGCTTGACCAATCCGTCTTTTACACCAGGAAAGTTACTACACCTTAAGCGTACTTCCCTTTCATCCTCACCCACAAAATAGATTTGAAGAAATTGGGCTTCTTTAGAAGATGGAAGTAGACTTCCAATCAAGTGATACACCTGTCCCTGAATTTTGAAAGTTGGCATGAAACCTTCCTCTACAACCTGTTTAGCTCCAAATGATGTCATTTGGAAACATCCATTATACTGCCGAACACACTCCATAAAGTGGATGTGCTCAGGATGGTTGCCAATTACCAGGCTATTGAGAGGCTCAGGAAGAGGTTCAAATGCAGGTAGGTTTACCTTGCCAGCACTACAACACATTCCTGGAGATTCGTCTGCCCACTTCAGGGCATTGCAGTACTGACACTTGTGGTTCATAGTGCCCAGGGATACCATGCTATCTGCTTCATAATCAATACAGGCTCATATGCCAAGCCTGAAAGAACCTTTACCTGCCATGGAAGTACTCGCCTTTCTACTCGTTTGCCAGGATTATTTTTTCATATTGGCATTGTGCTGCCCTGTGAACCTCAGGCTTAGCTTTCTGGTACCGTGCAACAGCTGCTTTGATCACCTCAGGCTTAGCTTTATGGTACCGTGCAACAGCTGCTTTGATCACCTCAGGCTTAGCTTTATGGTACCGTGCAACAGCTGCCCTGTTCACCCCAGGATTCCTCTCTGCATACTTCTTTCTTGCATCTTTAAGTTGCTGCTTCCTTTGAGCATGAGTACATCTAGAGCAACGTCTTTTAGTAGCTTGATTGGTATTAGAAAGTGATGCATCATGTGAGGTAGATTGAGGGAAAGATGGCATGGCTTGTGTTTCCTGTGACAGGTAGTAAGCATCGAAATGCCCACTCGAGAGGTCACATGCAGAGGTAAAACGCAGCCTCCTTATTGGGTTACCAGTAGCACCAAAACTGTGACATAGTTCACCATTGAGGTACACCTCAAAAACAAAGTTGAACAGTTCACCTGCTGCTGACAATTCGCAAGAACTGCCATATGTGGAGAGAATTGACATTTCGGAAAAATATTCAGCAGAGTTAGAATAATTATTCCCATTCATGTCATGAGACATTATAGCAAATCTCTCCCAATTCTCTACCACATGACTCACAATTAATTCCCGGACTTCCCTAGACATCATATCTGTACCATACATGACAAAAGAGAGAGAACGAAAAAGACATGCACCATCTGCTGGGATTGGGAAAATACTATGAAGTACAAAATCCCCATTTATGCATAAATATTCTTGCATTTTAGAAGATATAAAAATCAAAATTAAATACGGTTCAGAAATATAAGTAAATCAGATAAAGAGTTAAAAATCAAATAAAGCTTATCTTTTGCTAGTATCACAAAACTCGCATGAAAATCAACCACACTAACTTAATCTGACAACATCACATGTCTGTCTAGCAGTTAACCTCTAGGTTACAGTTATACATGGTAAGCACAGTTACCGTATAGTAATACCGTTAATATTTTACACTTTGTATTTTCTATATTCCTTCATATCTCAAAGAAGGAAATTGATATCCATAAGATTCTTGCTTTAAAATGTAAGGAACTTGATTACCTAAAATCAATTTCAGGATTTTTCAAAATTCGGACCCAAGGGAGGGAGGGGAGGGGGGGAGGCGAAACGTGTTTTTACCATATACCTTCATATCTCAAAGTAGGAAACGGATATATTTCTTTTATACGCATATTAATAAATTAAACTGCTTTAGAATTTCTTTTATATTACTTTGTACTCGATATGATTACTCGATCTTATATATTAGTTTGTAATCGATATGACTATTCGGATTAATGCTCGAAATAGGTGCTACCATCTATCGCGCCAAATACCAACTATTTACTGGCAGCATATTATAGCTTAGTGATTCTTCATGTTAATGTTCGTCATCACATTAAAACAGTTTTTAAACATTTTATTTTATGGTTTTCATTATATGTATACATATGTGCATATGATTTTTTTTATTTTTTGAATTATTACATTGTTTTGTACTTTTATTTTTATGTAAGCATTTTTCTAGGAAATAAAAAGAATAAAATGCTTTCTGAACTAAAAACTATATTATTTATAAAAAATTGGAACAGATCCAATTAAATTTGTATGAGTATGTATCAAAATAATTGATTCGTTATACGGCTTTTCACTTTACGGCCAACTTTTCCGGAATGTATCTAGGCCGTAAAGCTAGGTATGGGTGGATTATTTAACCCGGTTTTTTACATATGAAGGAATATGTAAAAAACACGTTTTGCTCCCTTTCACCCTTGGGGGGCGTATTTTGAAAAATCCTGAAACTGATTTTAGGTAATCAAGTTCCTTACATTTTAAATCAAGAATCTTAAGGATATCTGTTTTTTTTCTTTCAGATATGAGGGAATATGGGAAAAATACGTTTTGCCCCCTCCCCCCCATGGGGGGCCGAATTTTGAAAAATCTTGAGATTGGTTTTTAGGTAATCAAGTTCCTTACATTTTAAATCAAGAATCTTAAGGATATCTGTTTTTTTTCTTTCAGATATGAAGGAATATGGGGAAAATACGTTTTGCCCCCTCCCCCCCATGGGGGGCCGAATTTTGAAAAATCCTGAAATTGGTTTTTAAGTAATCAAGTTCCTTACATTTTAAATCAAGAATCTTAAGGATATCTGTTTTTTTTCTTTCAGATATGAGGGAATATGGGAAAAATACGTTTTGCCCCCTCCCCCCCATGGGGGTCCGAATTTTGAAAAATCCTGAAATTGGTTTTTAGGTATTCGTGTTCCTTTCATTTTAAAGCAAGGATCTTATGGATATCTCTTTTTTTTTCTTTCAGATATGAGGGAATAGGGGAAAAATTCGTTTTGTCCCCTCCCCCCCCATGGGGGACGAATTTTGAAAAATCCTGAAATTAGTTTTTAGGTAATCAAGTTCCTTACATTTTAAAGCAAGAATCTTTTGGATATCAATTTCCTTCTTTGAGATATGAGGGAGTATGGGAAAATACGTTTTGCCCCCTCCCCCCCCATGGGGGCCAAATTTCGAAAAATCCTAAAATTAGTTTTTAGGTATTTATGTTCCTTACATTTTAAAGCAAGAATCTTATGGATATCTGTTTTCTTCTTCGAGATATGAAGGAAAATGTGATAAAACACGTAAAAACACGTTTGGCCCCCCTCCCCCCCCCCCCCTTGGGGGCCGAATTTTGAAAAATCCTGAAATTGGTTTTTAGGTATTCGGCTTCCTTTTATTTTAAGGTAAGAATCTTATGGATATCCGTTTCATGTGAAAAACACGTAAAATCATGTTTTGCCCCCTCCCCCCCCCCATGGGGGCCGAATTTTGAAAAATCCTGAAACTGATTTTAGGTAATCAAGTTCCTTACATTTTAAAGCAAGAATCTTTTGGATATCAATTTCCTTCTTTAACATATGAGGGAATATGGGAAAATACGTTTTGCCCCCTCCCCCCCCATGGGGACCGAATTTCGAAAAATCCTGAAATTGGTTTTTAGGTATTTATGTTCCTTACATTTTAAAGCAAGAATCTTATGGATATCTGTTTTCTTCTTCGAGATATGAAGGAAAATGTGATAAAACACGTAAAAACACGTTTAGCCCCCCCCTCCCCCCCTTGGGGGCCAAATTTTGAAAAATCCTGAAATTGGTTTTTAGGTATTCATGTTACTTACATTTTAAAGCAAGAATCTTATGGATATCAATTTTCTTCTATGAGATATGAAGGAATATGTAAAAAACACGTTTTGCCCCCCTCCCCCCCTTGGGGGGCGAATTTTGAAAAATCGCTTCTTAAATGACGCCTTCAGCACAAAAGTAATAAGCTCGTAAAATTTGATATCTGTATCTCCAATAGTTTTTGCTGGGCGTTGATACGTGTATATATAAGTCAGGACTTCTTCCTTTATAGATATAGACTACCTCGAAGTTGAGTGACGGAATGTTATAGTGTCTGAGTCCTTCCTTTTTTTTCTTTTCTTGCTTGTATAATCCTACGTAGTCCAAGTTCTAGGATGGCTGGCTGTCGTCTGTGACCATTGATAAGTTTATTGCTTCCGGATGGCCGAAATAGCCATTTCTCTGGATAATGGGACCAACCACAGTCTTTAATTAGTTTTTAAGATAGCGCGAGACGTTTATTGTCTTCCACAAATTTCGTGGACCATCCGTGCAATATGGATTTAATTTGACTGCAAACCACATAGGTGCGTACACTTTCATGATGAATTCTGCCAGAGTTTGAAGTTCGTTTGAAGGTTCTGAAGAGCTAATGTACAAACGCATTATTCGATTTTCGTTTCATGCCTTCATGCAGTTTTTAACCAACGAGCATGAGACAAATATCCCTTGACAAATATCCCAAAGGTATTGGTGGTCTGTGCTAAGATTCTTTATGTCGAAATTCACTCAAAATGACTACAAATATCACAACTGGGGGGTTTTCACAATTTGTCAATGCTTTCCCAAAAGGACCATAAAATGCATTAGGACCATTTCTTCCACCATCCAAATGCTGCACTAAATATCGGATTGGCAACTCATTTGCGTGTAAATGGCTTGGCAAATTGTCAAGCTGTCACAAATGGAAACTGCTCATAAAGTTTGTCACAAAGCAACCTGGGAAAATGTCTCATGCACGTTGGCTGACAACTGCAAATCGAATAATACGTTTATACATTAGCTCTTCAGAGACTTCAAACGAACTTCAAACTCTGGCAGAGTTCATCATGAATGTGTACTCACCTATGTGATTTACAGTCAAATTAAATCCATATTGCACAGATGGTCCACAAAATTTGTGGAAGACAATAAACATCTCGCGCTATCTTAAAAATGAATTAAAGACTGTAGTCGATCACATTATCCAGAGAAATGGCTATTTCGGCCACCCGGAAACAATAATATTGTCAATGATCCCAGACGACGGACAGCCCATTCGAGAACTCGGACTTAGTAGGATTTTACAAGCAAAAAAGGAAAAAAAGGAAGGACTCACACACTACAACATTCCTTCACTTAACTTCGTGGCAGTTTAATAATATATATAGACCTTATTGATTGGCAGAAATGCAATTTGACGGAACTCACAAGAACATCTCACTTGACAGAAGATGATTTGAGAAATTTGATTTCCAGTGGAGAGTCCGTAGCTCAAAACATGGGAAACCTAAAATTTCCTTTCCACACCCAAAGTGTTGAACGCTTCGTGAAACTATAGTAACAGAGGTTTCTGTGGCAGTGTGTGTGGAGAAAATAAGCGTGACGGTTTAGTTAGAACCCGAACAGAGTCGAGAAAAGCTATGCCATCATTTGAAACCAAATGCGAGTTCCGAGTAAAACTGGAATAACTGAAAGGGAAAAGGAGTTGTGCCCATATGGTTGGGTGGATGGGTGGGCAAGGGTGGTACTCGCAATGCAGCCACCTCCCCGTGGTGAGTTCTGGGATTTTTCTAAATATTATTTCAGAAAAACCGAAGAGCTGCATACAAAACAATGGAAATGCACATTTTTAACTATATGGTAAAAATGTGCTAAAAATCACGGACGAAATGGAGACGGGAGATATTTTTTGTTTTTCCCAAAACTTTGTATACGTGACCTAACCACCAGTACCCAACTTTTCCGCACTAGGGCAAAGACAAAATCGAAAACTTTTTTTTTTACGCTCCGCCCTAATGTACAAGTTAACCATTTAGAGTTCGTATTAAGAACTGGTATTTTATTTTAGAAATTTTGATGAATTAAATCAATTTCTGTGTTTTTTTTTTAAATGGTATATGTATAAGTAGCCATTTAGAGTTCGTATTAAGAACTGATATTTTATATTAGAAATTTGGATGATTTAAATCAATTTCTGTGTTTTAATGGTGTATGAGTTAACCATTTGAAGTTCTAAGTAGGAACTATTGTTTTAGGAATTGTGATAAGTAAAACCAATTTCTGTGTGTTTTTATGGTATATGAATGAGTAACCAGTTAGTGTTCAAGTAAAGAACCAATTTTTGTTTGTTAGGAATTGCAATAAGTTTAGCCAATTTCTGTGTTTTGTTAATTGCAAATACTGTATGTTTTTCTCTATTTTTAAAGAAAGTGGATTTTTTTTTGCTTTTGATAATAACAGTGTGTATTTAGTATTTTTTTTCTTTTAATAGTAACAGATATATTTAAGTTTCTTATGCTTTGATATTAACAGTGATAATTTAGTATTTGTGTATTACTGTGTGGGAAATCTATATAGAGTGTTGATTAATTTGAGAATTCTGTTTATGTGTATTCTGTATAAGAGTTCGGTATTTTGATTTGATAGGTATTGAGTAAATTGTGAATGTTTATATTGTGCGGTGCTAGTTTGGTGTTCATAAGGGCTAAAATTATAGTTCGGTCTAAAATTGATCAGTTTTGAACTTGTTAGTTCCGGTTAGGACACATACCGTCGGAAGGTATAGCTAGTAGCTGAGGGATAATTTTATTGTTTATCATAAAATTAGTAACCCTAAAGTTAGAAAAATGTCCTTTTTAAATAAGGGTAAGAAAGGGGATCTTTTAGAACTTTTAGAAGAGTTAGGAGGACAAGCTGACGATACGCTTAGGGTCTTCGAAATTAAGAAGATCGTTACAGGAAACGAAAATTACGTCGAAGAAGACGCTAGACTCGCACTAGAGCGTATTATTGAAGATAGAAAGGAACGTGAAGAGAGACTTCGCCAAGAAGAAGCGAAACGAGAAGAGAGAGAGAGAGAAAGAGAAGACAAAATTCGTCAAGACCAACTTACTCTCGAAATAAGGAGACTGGAATTAGGAATTAATGGAGACAATAGAGCCCGAAATGGGAGGGACAGAGATGCAGACGCAACTCAGAACATTCAGCTCCTTAGAACCATACAGAAATTTGACGAGAAACGGGACGAAATGGGCCTGTACCTAATAAATTTCGAGAGATGGCGGGAGTCCCTAAAGAAGATTGGGTGCCATATTTGTTAGGGGTACTAACCCCAGAAATGTCCAACATGATGGCCAGAGAATCGCCAGAACAGGCAAAAGATTATGACTACGTCAAAGAGATGATTCTCCAGAGATTTAGGATGAATACAGAAAAATTAAAACAACTGTTTTATCGCCATCCTAAACTCGCAGATAAGTCATGGAGGAATTATGCCCATGAGCTTAGTGGCTATTATGATGAATGGATAGCGGATTTAGAAATCACTACATTTAAGAAACTGAGAGACCTACACATAACGGAACAGATGAAGAGACGGGTACCTGCCGATATAAAAGATCATTTTTTGGAGCAGTGGATGCAGATTAATACTCCTTTAGAATTAGCTGAAAAAATCGATAAGTATGAAAGCTTACAAGACAGTTTCAGAACAAGAGAATTCCCAAAGAATCAAAAGTCCACAGATAAAATTAATAAGCCATTTAACAATAACCATAAATTTAAGGAAGAGAAGAAAGAAAAAAAGATGTGGAAAAAGAAGCTTCTAGTGGACAAAGCAAGGAAAGAATTTTTGAGAAAAGAAAACAGCTCCGTTGTTACGAGTGTGGTTCTTATGACCATCTGAGACCACAGTGCCCTAAACTTAAAGAGACGGAAATTATCGCGGCAACAGAAACTAGTGGAGGAGACTCGAGTGGCGTGATGACTCCTTATATCAGTCAGGGAGTCGTTAATGGAAAATCTACGTCTATTCTGAGAGACACAGGAGCGAGCATTGATCTGATTTCTAAAAATTTGGTACAACCCCATATGTACACAGGAGAGCACGTTTATGTCAGTGCACCTGTGTTAGATTCATCCGTTTGCTTACCTATAGCAGAGGTCGATTTAAAATGTGAATGGGGCCACACCATAACTAGAGCAGCTGTCAGCAATACGGAATTCGAGCAGAAACACTATTTGTTAGGAAATAAAACGGCAGCCTTGCTTGAGAAGATCAACAGGAATGTAGAAGTTCCGGTGAAAAATACTGTGCAAACTCGGGCCGAAAAACTAAAATTTGATAGAGAAAGACTAGACACGGGAGATGAAATAACGAAAATAGAGCAAGTGATCCCCGGATCAGAAGCGGTAGAAGAAATCACTTCGGAAGAGAGCGCGACTATCTTGCCTCTCCAGGAGAAACAAATAATTACTCCCGACTTATTAAAGACTTCACCCGAAGAATTTAGAGTTGCACAAAGTGAGGACGAAGAATTAAAAGTAATTTTTGATAGGGCGAAAAAGAAGACGCCCGACGAAAATAAGTACGTGGTGGTAAACGAGATGTTATTTTACCAGAAAAAAAATAACGATGGAACCACTAGAAAACTGCTTATTGTGCCTCGAAAGTATCGAGAGAAATTAAAAAGACTCTGCCACGAACAAACTAATGTTCATTTAGGCGTTGCTAAGATGAAAGAATCATTAACTCAGTATTTTTACTGGCCATATTGTCACTTAGACGTAAATGATTACGTGTCGGCTTGTGACAAATGTCAAAAGGGGAAATGTCCTAATGTTAAGAATAATATGAAACGTCTTAACCATGTTAATTCCCGCCGAACACCAGGCTAAGCCGAAGTTTAGTCCTAAAAGTTTAAATGTATATTATAAGTATGTTGATTAATTGTAGTTTCAGTGTAAAAATGTGACCAGAAATTAATGTGTATTCGTTTGAGTAATGTTTTTTTTATGAATTGTAACATGTAATTGTTTGCAAATTTGAACGGCTCGACCATAGAAGTTGAGTTTTGCTTTAAAGGAAAATTCAGGTCAAATTCCTTTGACGTTATCATAATATAACGGTTTGGTAGTGGCAAACGCCATATGACGGTTTTATGTATGCCGTATTGGAATGCCTCAGAAAGGCTTTAGTTAATGTTCAATTGTAACATTTTATGTTCTGTTTTGTTTGTTGCATAAGCCAGTAGAATGCCTCAGAAAGGTATTGGCTAACTTTTAAATGCAAATGTGCATGTTTTTATGTATACCTAAGAAGGTAGTTATTGGAGTCAAAATGCACTCCGTACGGTGTTTGAATACCGCAATTGGATGATTTATTGTGAAATCGATAAGTTTTGTCTGAAGAGTTGTTACGACAACAGATAAATGTAAGTGTGTTAGCGAGTTACACTAAAGACTACTTGTGAAACGAATCATGTACTTGCCTTTCCGGGTATTGCGTCATTTGTTCTAGACCGGTTTGATCATAAAACCTGATAACCGGATCAAATCTTTAATCGAATTTCCACAGCTGTGAAGAAGCTACCGTAAATAATTTATTATTCAGTTTCCAGTAGTTGGTGCGTTTTAAACAAACCGGATCGTTGAATATCATTAGATGAGGCGTATATAAGGCTCACATACGATTCAGTAACAAAAAAGAGGAGAAGGAGGAGCTTTTCTCGACTATAGTTGATTAGATAGATAATGAAACTGAGGACAATCTGAAGAAAGGTAATGTTGATTTATAGTTTAAGTTTAAGACGCAGTAAAGAAAAAAGAATAAGGGGCTAACAGTCTTTGCCTATACCTAACTTGAGGTAATTCCATCACAGTGTATAGATACTGTTGTTTGTATATATGAGACTTGTTTTTTTTTAATGAATTTAGAGAACGCTATTGATTGATATGGATATTTTATTGTTGAAGATTTTTAAACTAACTTTTAATATTTTAAACAAATAAATTTGAATTGTTATTGTTGAAAAAGTCTTGTCGTCTATGCTTTCATCAATAGTTTTAACGTATACCTATTGTAACAAACAACGTTTCTTCTGCGATTTTACTCTGCAATTTAATTATTAGGTTTTTTGTTGACGTGCTCGTTTCACGTGCACGCTGACAATAAAGAGGTTATGGGCCAGATGTTACTGAAGGTATATGACCATAAAAGCTAAATAGGCAATGACCAGATGTTATTGACGGTATACGCTCATAACAACTGAAAGGATTATTAGCAACAATGTTATTACAATATTTCGCCCATGAAAATAATATGTTTTTACGTTTTGATACTATATCAGTGGCCCTGAAGATGGGGGGGCGTTGAAAGGAATTGAAGTAAGTTTAATGTTGATGCATATTAACATAGACGACAAGTGAAGTTTATTTTGTATTTTGAAAGAATTTGAAGTTTTGAAAAGTGTGAATTTCGGGGATACAATTAAAATGCAGACCCAAATAGAGAAGCTGAACGCAACAAATTACTGGAATTGGGCTGAAGATATGAGGTACATTCTTATGGAGCGTGGATGTTGGGGCATAGTAGCAGGTACAGAGCTAGTACCAAAACTTAAAATTAAGAATGAAAAAACTGAAGTTGAAAGCACAGCGAGTAAAGATACCGATACTACAAAGAGTGTAACTACTCAGGTAGAGTATCCGGGTCCTGAAGTTACATATCGTGACGTTAGGGATTATAATCTCCGTGCAGGAACCGCAATTTCATTGATTTATTTAAATATTTCCCCTGAATTTCGGAAAATAGTGGAGGGAATAGAGAATGCCCGAGAAGCATGGCTCAAATTAAAATTATTTGTTGAACCCGACAATAGGTCGAGGCATATGCAACTGATTAATGAACTATTTTCTAGCAGAATTCAACCACATGAAAAAATTAGCCTGTTTTAGCACGTTTAACGAGAATTGTTGAAAAATTACGAGGTATAAACCAACCAATTAATGAAATTTACGTTAGTTTTCAGTTATTACGCTACTTACCAGAAACTTATGATAGCATTTCACAATCCATATTACGATGGCCAGAAGAAAAATTTAAATTTAAGGACATACTCGTAGAACTGGTAGCTGAGGAAGATAGACTGACGGTACGAGAACAAGACCGTAACAAAATGCATGAAGTCAAAGCTTATTCTGCAGTCACACGCAAGAAAAATATGACATGTTTTAGGTGTAATCAGGTGGGACATATTAAAAGAAATTGTTTCAATGGAAATCCCGTTAACGAGTACCAACAGAGACAGCGTGTTCCACCAAGAAATACATCACCTTATCGGAAGAGTACGGCAGTTAGAAGTCATTCCCCTGCACGTGGAATAAGTCCTGTGCGTTATAAATCAAAACCAAATTCAGCAAATAAGAAGGTGAGATTTCCTTCGATTAATCTTGTGCAAACTTATGCGAGTAATTTTGAAGAATCTTCGAATTTATGGACTTTCGACACTGCTGCTAGTCATCACTTTTGTAAAGTGAAGGAGTGGTTCCAGGATTTTGAGGAAATAAAGGACGATAAATTATCCGTAGCTATCGAAGGAGTGACATTCCCGATTACAGGTAGAGGGACAATTCAGCTACAGTTTGGCTCCAGAACATTCCATTTGTACAGTGTCATGTATTCACCTAATCTTAAGTTGAATTTAATTTCAGGTTCTGTTTTAGACAGACAAGGTCTCAGGTTCGAAGGCGGTCAAGGTATGGTAAGAATTAAAAACCGGTATGATAAAACTGTTTTTTTTTGCCAAATTAAAGAATGGTTTATATCAGGTTTGTCCTAAAAATCCCCGAGTTGCCAGAATAAGAGAGGATTGCAGTGCTTGTGTGGCCAGGAAAGTTGACGATGAACTGGTACATCGAAGGTTAGCACATATAAGTCCATATGTAGTCCGGGATACAATTAGGAAACATGCCATAAAGGGGTTGGAAAAATTTGAGGATCATAATTTTGACTGTGAAACCTGTACACTTAACAAGTTCAGACGGGTTAGTTTTAAATCTGTAAATTTTAGACGCTCTAAATATCCCAATGATTTGATCTATATGGATACTTGGGGTCCTTGCAGTACTATTGGTCGCAACGGTGAAAAATATATTTTATCGATTATAGACGACCATTCACGTAAGTGCTCTGTTTACCCTATGTGTGAAAAATCTGAGGTTTTCCGGATTTTTAGAAATCATGTCGCTCGTGCAGAGAGGTTCCTAGGGCGGAAAATAAAAAGTATCCGTACCGATAACGGGACTGAGTTTGTAAACAATAATTTTACACAATTTTGCAATGATCATGGGGTAAAACATGAACTCACAAACACATATACACCAGAGCAGAACGGTACTGCAGAAAGGTTCAACCAGACAGTATCAAATGGGGCGAAGTGCTTGTTAGCAGACAGTGGGTTAGAGACAAAAATTTTGGCCTGATGCAGTTTTAAGTTTCACCTATGTCTGGAACAGGGTTGTACATAAAGGTCTAAGTAAGACACCATTTGAGCTTTTTGGAGGGTATAAGCCATCGGTAAACCACTTGAAGCCGTTTGGGTCCATCGCGTATGTTGGTGTACCACGACAACACAGAGCGAAGTTAGACGCCAAGGCGAAGAAAGGGGTGATGATTGGATATGCCTTTAACACCAAGGGTTATCGGATATGGTTCCCAGACACCAATAATGTGGTGGAGACCATAAATGTCAGATTCTGTGAGTATTCACAAGGGATGGAAGGCGACAGTGGAGCAATGATGGGTCCCAGTGATAATCCTAACACCGAATCATACTCCAAACATGAGGGAGATGAAGACGTTTCTATTATCAATTTAGGTCAGAATCTACCCCGTGAGAGTGACGAAGATTTGGTGGAAAAAGATAGTCCTGAAGAAACCCAAATTGATAAGAGTCCCTTGCCAGCCCAAGATCTTAGAAGTAGCGATTGGAAAAGAAATCCATTTGGTCGATTGGAAAGAATCCATTCCGATTCCTCAGATAAAAATGGATATAAAGGGAAAATATCAGATAAACCAGCTACCGCATCCACAAGTTATGCCAGTTCTTGACTAGACGATATACAGATGCCTAATACTTACAAGCAAGCATTGAAATCACCACAGCATAAACAGTGGGTAGAGGCCATGGAAGAAGAGATGAAAGTCATGACAGAAAGACAGGTATGGCACCTAGTTGAGTTACCATCAGATACAGATATCATAGGATGCCGGTGGGTTTTTGCGTTGAAAAGAGACGAAAAGGGCGAGGTGGCCAGGTATAAGGCCAGACTGGTGGCACAGGGTTTTAAACAAATTAAAGGAGTTTCTTACGAAGAGACTTTTAGCCCAGTCATTAATTTCAGTCTAATTCGTTTTTTCTTCTCACTTTTAGTAGTTTTACAGGGTTGGACCCACAGACAGTGTGATGTCAAAGGAGCTTATCTGTATGCACCATTAAAAGATGATATTTACATGTCTCAGCCTCCCGGTTTTGTTGTAGAAGGTAAGGAAGATTTTGTATGCAAATTGGATAAAGCTATCTATGGATTGCATCAAAGTGGTAGAGAATGGTTCTTCGAGATTCATAAAGTATTGATAGAACTAGGTTTTAGCAAACTAAATTGGTGTAACTGTGCATATGATTTTAATTGTGTGTTGATTTTACTTTTATATGTGGATGACATGGTTTTGTTCGGTAAGGACGAGGAGATAATAGACAAAGCCATAGGATTGTTGAAGACACATTTTGATTTAAAAATTTTGGGAAAAACTAGAAAGCTGTTGGGAGTTGAGTTTGAAGAAAAGGGGGGAGAAGTTTTGTTGAGTCAGTCAATTTATATTGACGATATTCGTAAAAGGTTTACAAAATTCTTCGTACCGGTTTCCTCACTTCCAATCAGCAAGGGTACAGTATTCTCAAAGAAACAGTGTCCACAATCAGATGTTGAAATAGAAGAAATGAAACAATATCCCTATAGAAATTTACTAGGCTGTCTATCGTTCCTCGCTAGTAGAACCAGGCCCGACATAAGTTATGCCGTTAACATTTTTAGCCAATACCAAAGTAATCCTGGTAGAATTCACTGGGATGGTTTGATAAAACTTTTGGGCTATGTTATACACACACACAATTTTAAACTTAACTTGCGTGCAATGAACCTAGTATAACGGTTTACACCGATGCAGATTTCGCAGCCAATAAGGATGACAGGACTTCTATGGGGGGACAGATAGTGTTTCTTGGAAAAGCTCCAGTCATGTGGAGGACTTTCAAGGAGAAGTGCGTGTCGTTGTCAACTATGGAAAGTGAATTCTACGCTATGACAGAGGCCACAAAGGAACTTATGTGGTTTGATAGAATTCTAGAAGAATGTTATGCCAGAAAGTTAGTTCTTGGAGGAAAGCTTAGGTCAATTCTATATGTTGATAACATGGCGTGTATAGATTTTGTTAAATCCCCAGTAGAGAACCATAGAAGTAAGCATATTGATGTCAAATTATTTTTTATTCGTGACCTAGTTTATCAGAACATATTTGACATAAATTATATAAAAAGTAAAGAAAATCTAGCAGATCCTTTTACCAAACCCCTGACCAAATTCGAATTGAGGCACCTATGTGATGAGATTTTTTGCATGAACTTTTCTTGAATTTTTGCACGAATTTATTTGAAGTGGTGTGTGCACTTAGTGTTTGAAATTGTGAATTTTTGCAATGTTTTTGTTTACTTGTTTTGGGTGGATGTTTTTTTCCCCACCTAAACGTCTGAAGGTGTCTAAGGTGACATTTTTTCAGCATATCATCTGGATCCGAACAGCCTAACGTACCGTCTCGGGTTAGGTGCAAATGTAATTGTCAGAGTGGTTCAGGTGGTGTATTTGTAAATTTGTCGAGGCACCGGAGGGCTTTGGGTCGCGGGTATGTTTTTTTTATTTTTGGTGAATCCCTGTTTTGTTGAGGGGACTGCCACGTTAATTATTCCATCCACCTAATCAAGGAAAGTTTGTCTAATGAAAAATTTGTTTAAAGCTCAGTGTTTGTATGTGAATTGTTTTTCTGATATTTATGCAGTGCGATATTATGGGAGTATCCTGTGTTTTTAGATATTTAAATATTTTACGATAACTTCTCAATGGAAAACCAATTTGTTTTATGTGTTTGAATGAATTTGTATGAGTGGGCGCCCACGTACATATGTATTGATATTTGAATATGATTGAATGTAGTCGTGTCCTAGTCATTGTATGTTTTAACTCTTTATTGTGGTTTGTTAGTTGTTATATTGGTTTTCAGCCAACAATAGTGTACAGAAGCAGAAATAACTTTTGTTTAGAACTTGCAGATTTGAACCTTCTCAGCAATTTGTTTTGTACCTGTGTATTCCTAAGTTAAGACTGTATTATTGTTGTTATATGTTGCTATCGCATTTTTGTTAACAAGACTAATGTTGGTTTGAATTAATTGTTTTATATGTATTCTAGTTCTGACAGAAAAAAATCGAAATGTAAACTGTGATGGTTTTGAATTCTCATATTACTAGTTTATGTCGAAAAGACAAGTGGGGGGGGGCATTTGTTAGCGAGTTACACTAAAGACTACTTGTGAAACGAATCATGTACTTGCCTTTCCGGGTATTGCGTCATTTGTTCTAGACCGGTTTGATCATAAAACCTGATAACCGGATCAAATCTTTAATCGAATTTCCACAGCTGTGAAGAAGCTACCGTAAATAATTTATTATTCAGTTTCCAGTAGTTGGTGCGTTTTAAACAAACCGGATCGTTGAATATCATTAGATGAGGCGTATATAAGGCTCACATACGATTCAGTAACAAAAAAGAGGAGAAGGAGGAGCTTTTCTCGACTATAGTTGATTAGATAGATAATGAAGCTGAGGACAATCTGAAGAAAGGTAATGTTGATTTATAGTTTAAGTTTAAGACGCAGTAAAGAAAAAAGAATAAGGGGCTAACAGTCTTTGCCTATACCTAACTTGAGGTAATTCCATCACAGTGTATAGATACTGTTGTTTGTATATATGAGACTTGTTTTTTTTTTAATGAATTTAGAGAACGCTATTGATTGATATGGATATTTTATTGTTGAAGATTTTTAAACTAACTTTTAATATTTTAAACAAATAAATTTGAATTGTTATTGTTGAAAAAGTCTTGTCGTCTATGCTTTCATCAATAGTTTTAACGTATACCTATTGTAACAAACAACGTTTCTTCTGCGATTTTACTCTGCAATTTAATTATTAGGTTTTTTGTTGACGTGCTCGTTTCACGTGCACGCTGACAAAGTGTTGTCAAAGAATCCAAGTGATTACAAGGAATGTGAGGTTTGTGAATTTTTTTTGGATAAGGAATGAGCAATTATGTTATAATTTTATGTCAGTCAGTACTGAAAAATTAGACCCTAAATCGATTGTGAATCCTATAGTAAGATAAAATGAATATTTAAATTTAGGTCACTGATGACTGTCCACTTAAATGGAAAAGATTGGATCACAGGTAATCGTGAACGAATTAAGTTCCCTGATCTAGAATTTACGGAAAGCCGAGTATTAAATTGTTTTTATGACGATAAGTGTTAAATGTATTAAAAGATAAGTAAGAAATTTAAAATTTTCATG
The DNA here is from genome assembly GCA_907164885.2 of Dolomedes plantarius. NCBI lineage: Eukaryota > Metazoa > Arthropoda > Arachnida > Araneae > Dolomedidae > Dolomedes > Dolomedes plantarius. Next base: position 61,501,931 of record OU015499.1, read on the forward strand.
TGTATTAGTAACCGTGATAATATGTTCTGTATGAAGTTTAGGTATCCATTTTGGATTTGTGTTTAATTTTATTTGTGTAAAGTTGTTTCATTATAACTGTGTTTAATATCAATTTGAGAATTTATTTGTGTCATGTGATCACAATTAAGGTAAATTATGGGATCCCAGTTGAGTGATTTACTAGTTATAATGTTTTTTATGTAGTGTCATGTGTACGTACTAGTGTTCTATGAATTTAATTTTTTTTTTATTGACATGTATTAGTATACTGTTCTATTTAAATTTTTTGCCATGATTTGTTGCATTATTGTGTAATCTTTATAATTTCTTTGCTACGGCGTGTTCTCTTATTAGAGATTTTAAAGTGCGTAAATTTTAATTATAAATTCCTTTTGATGTGCTTTTAAAATGATACTTTGAAGTACAGTTAAAAATTTTTCTTTCATGAAGGTAAAGCCAGAGTTTGATCAAAATTAACGGTCTACTCGTAATGTCAATTGGCCGTGCATTTGCCTTCGGGAAAAGTTTTATAATTGAAATTGTCCTGAGAAGGACCATGTTTTTGATCTGTTTTTTGCAGGTGAAAATTTCTGCAGAAAAACATCTAGGGAGGGGAAGAATTATAGACTGTAATGACTTGACGGTCCCTACGGGTAAATTCCAAGGGACACCCGTCTTTGTCATCTAAGGTGTTTTATCAGTGCCGAAAGGTGACCTTCCGTTTAGTTACACAAAGCCGTGTCGTAGTGACTCTTCGATACACTTCAAGAAAGGAACCTCTTTTGAAACGATTCCCTAGTTGACAATGGAGTCCAGATGAAAGGCTAGTGTCGGCTGGTCAGACGCTTGAAGGCACAGCGCGGCAAGCGGTAACTTAAAAAGAACCCCACGAAGAATGAGCGGATAGATAGTCGACACCTTGATGTATTAGGGGGCAGTTGACTTCGCTTTACAGGTGTGAACAACCCTCGTCGTCGAACGTGTGCCAGAGACGGAGAGCCTGCCGCGTTCCTCTCATGATATCCTGAACCCGCGAAATATCCTTAGATAATGTTTATTTTGTAATTATTGTATAAAGCCTATATTTAATCTAGATGCCAATAAAGCATTTTGTAAATATTAAAGGCTGTCAGTCTTGGTTTTAGGCGAAGTCCTTACAATGGAGTGGAGTAATGATTTCACGTTGAAATTTTTAGAGATCTATCAGAATGAATGTATTATTTGGGATCCTAAGCATCCATTTCATAAAAATAAACTGAAAGTGCGCGATTCATGGATGAAAATATTGGCCACTTTAAACAGGCCTATTCCTGAATTGAAGGCCAAAAGAAATTCATTAATGTGCACCTTTCGTGGCTATCGTCGCAAGAAACAAGCCTCAATTCAATCGGGTGCAGGACAAGCCGATATTTACCAGCCAATATGGCTTGCCTATCAAATGATGGAGAATTTCCTGGGGCCTGAGTACAACTGCGGATCGACCCTAAATACCGTGGACAATATTAAAGTAAGTAGCCTTTACCTTTGTGAATGCCTAAAATGTTTTATTGAAAAAATATTTCAAAATAAACATATAATATTAATATAAATATTTGAAGATAAATTAAGGGGGTAGGGTCACGATCCAGATTCCCTGTGAAAATAACTCATTTTTAAGAAAAATTTAAAAAAAAATTCTATTGAATATAAGTTTCTAATTTTTTAACTATATATTGACTGACGAATATTACATATTTTAACCAGAGCTTTTATAATTTAAATACCTTGTTAATTTTTTAAAAATATATAACTTCTACTATATGTATTTTTTTTCAGAAACACCAAAATTACGTCGTTTTATGTTACTAAATTACTATAAATTAATGTTTCTATAAATCCCCTTAAGAATATATATATATATATATATATATGTGTGTGTGTGTGTGTGCACGTGAGTAATTAGTATGGTTTTTAATCTGATTTTCTTTAGTTTATATATTTTATTTTTGCTTAATATATTTATACTTAGCATATTTATATATATATATATATATATATATATATATAGCATAATATATAATATATGTACAATAAATTGAAATACACGTGCAAAAGTTTTTTGCACGTGAGTAATTAGTATGATTTTTTAATCTGATTTTCTTTAGTTTATATATTTTATTTTTACTTAATATATTGATACATAGCATATTTATACCATATTAGTTAGATTTTGCAAGTAGGATTGAAAAATCAGAGATAAGCATGCTTTTTTTCCAAGAAGAAAGACTTTTTTTTACATACAAACTCGGATTATTACAACATTTTTAATTATAACATAGGATTGAAACACAGTTAATATTTTGAAAAAATTTCTAATATTTTAACAAGTTTATGAACCTTTTTTTTATTGGAACTGTTCAATTATTTACCGTCGTGTTTTGACGGGTACTATCTAGGGTAATTTAATAAAAATTTTATTCTGGAATGAGGTTAAGAAAAATCAGTGAAACATGATTGGTTGCCATTATAGTTTTATTTGTGATATAATTACAATAACACATAGAATTATATACATAATTAAGGGCCTATGACCTATTGTAAAAATAATCAGCAAATTCATCTCTTATCTCTAAAGCGCTTAATTTGGCCCGTCTACCTTTGTTTGGTAAAGGTTTTAGAGCTGAAATCTCAGATACATTTTGTCTCCAAGAGCCTTTTTGTACTACTACACCATCAACTACAGTGTCAAACATTCCTGGAGGTGTGTACATATTTCTTGATGTCTCTCTTCGCCGTAAGAAATTGTGTAGTAATATACACGACAATGTGACACGTGTTGCCTTTTCAGGTTGAAGTGGCATAGGTTTTTTAAAGATTCTAAAAACATTAGACAATACACCAAACACGTTTTCCACAATAACACGTGAACTTGATAGTCTATAATTAAAAGTTCGTTGTAAAGTATCCCTACCATAATTCCCTGGATAAGGATTCATCACGTGTGTACTTAAGGCAAATGCCCCATCGCCAATGAAAACATAAGGCACATTGTTTTGTTTTCCGGGTAGGGGACAGTCAGGCGGTAAATTCATATCTTCTTTAACAATTTTGCTCCAAAGCAGACTATTTTTGAATACTCCTCCGTCACTGATTCGTCCTGGAGCACCAATATCAGCAAATATGAAATTGTATTTGCTATCAACTAAAGCTAATAGTACAATACTGAATGTATTTTTATAATTATAATATTGAGAGGCACTGCCTATTGGACTTTCTAGCATGATGTGTTTGCCATCTATTGCACCTACACAATGTGGAAAGTTTCCTCGAAATCCTTCTTCTATTGCCTTCCATTCTTCTGGTGTCTCTGGCATCTGGAAATAAATTAAAAGTAGATAACGTTTGAGAATATTTTGAATTAGGTTCATTGCATTCCTGAACTAAGGTAGCAAAATTCAATTATAATAATTATCACTCTTGTTACAGGCATTAAACCCTCAGCCTGAGGAACCCTCAGCCAAAGAATCTGATGATGACACTTTGAGTCAAGAAGTGGTATCCTCACAAAATGATTGGAATGAACTGGAAAACACCAATATCATGCCGAAGTCAAATCAATGACAAAAGCGACGCAAGATAGTGCACGAAATTGATGCAACACAATACAAAATTCACAAAACTTTCGAAGGAATTAAGAATATACTTTCCTCAAAGCAACAAGAAGACGACGAATGCGATCAATATGGCAAATTGCTAGCAAAAAAACTAAGAGCCTATCCTCCCCAAGAAAGACCGTACATCATGCACCAATTGGATGGGTTGCTGTTAAAAATAGCACAGCGCAGTTCACCTTCTCCACATATCATCCCTATCCCGAATAGGTCATCAACACCGAACAGCCACACCTCATCTGTCAACTATGCTAGAATTGACAATTTATTATAATAGTTAAAATGTACCTTATTATAAAAATAAAATTATCTTATTACGTTAGTGCTTACGTACCTTAATTTCTTCCTTCAAAACGATGTTAATTGCTTGGCAAACCTCGTTGACAATATCCGAATTAAGCGAAGTTGAAATCTTGAACAAAAAATGAAGACTTCTGTAGCTATCACCAGTAGCTAAAAATCTTAAAGCTACAGCTAAACGAACTTTCGCTGGTATTGACTTTCTGCAATTAGTTTCTTCTTTTTTAATTATTGGTTCGACTTTACTCAATAAATAATTAAAATCAGATGGTGACATCCTACAAAAATTTGAGAATTCTCCAGAGTCTACACAAAGCTCAATAGTCTTCACAATATCTAAGTTCTTAAAAGAACAAAAAATTCAACACTTCCTCCTTAACGAAAACTATAAGCCACCCTTAAAGGTCGTTATTAGAGGCCTACCTTCAGGAATGGAAGAGAAGGTGATCTACGTAGAACTTGAAAAACTCAAATTTCCCGTGCAAAAAGTAAATTAAATGCTTAAAAGAGAAGACAAATCTAAAATGCAGAATCTAAAACAAATCTAAAATGCTAAATTAAGACAAATCTAAAATTTTGTATAACACAGTCCGGTCTTTTAAATTAATTTGTGAATTTTAAAGGCAAATTTTGTTTTGTTCCCGGGTGTTTTTAAATTTGAGATGGCTTTCTTAAATAAAGCATTCTTAAATAAGACCATGAGGGGCAACTCAAGGATCTTCACTGGTTAGACTTCAGAGTCTCTCTAAGGGACAAGTTAAACAGATTCCTGGACGGAGATCTAAATGTAATTTACGACATCAACACAGATATAAGTCAATTGGGCTTCAAGCACAAATAAAACCGTAGACAAAGGGAACGCTTACTGGTGGACAGCAGAACTGGCTACACTTAGAAGCAAGGTTAGACAACTCAGAAGGCTCTACCAAAGCGAACCAGATGCGCAAGCCAGGCTGGCAAAGCAAGTTCAGAAGGGAAAGAGCCAGCTACAAGAAAAAAATATTGGCTACTAAAAAGGCAAGCTACGGTGCGTTCATATAGTATCACCACCCGTGATACCCGTAATACTATCACCATTCGTGGGGCTCTATTCAAGAGCACCAACAAAGACAGGAACGCTCAAAATAGTGCCAAATCTGTGATCTATGATGCGCAAGGCGTCATAAACACGGGCGAAGAAGCCAGAGACAGCATTCTGGCCACGCATAACTTCAAGAGAATGGATGAAGTGGCTAAAACTCGGCTCTTTCTTCGCTTAACTGATTTAGCCTTTGTGGCTTTTCCTAACTCTTAGTTCTTTCGGTGATTCCCCAAAATTGGCTCCTGGACGCTCTGTGAGCATGTGGCGTGAGTGGTATCGGCGTTGCTCTGGGACTCCAGGCTGCGTGGGGTTAGGGCGCTTTTTCATTTACCGATACGACAACGATAAATCGTAGACGATTGTCGTGAGCCGATATCGGTGCAGGCAAAATGCATTAATATACCTACGCGCTTTTTCACCAACCGATTCGATGCCGATTATGTCGTCAGCGATAACCCGATATCGGGCCATTTCTATCGGAAAACACCTGCTCTTCCCATCGAATCGTCCGACATACGTACATGTGCTGCTGTTGTGCTAGCTCAAAGATTGCTGTAGAAAGTTTTGTCATTATTGATATTTTGTTAGTTTTCGTTATTAGTTTTATTAGTATTCAACATGTCTTTCAAATTCGATATAACAGTGTTGTGTGAACTAATTCAACAGAGGCCCTGTGTTTGGTATAAGAAGGATAAAAATTACAATAATAAAATAATCAGAGAGAAGTCATGGGAAGAAAAATTCAACTTTCTAGATGACGGATACGAAGGGAAAACTACTGTTGAAAAGAAAGAAACAGGTAATAACGATTTAGAAATACATTTTTAAAGTAATATTTATATGTGTATTATAGATTAGATTATTTTATATTTGCTTTGATCTGGTTCGCTCACTTGTTTCCAAATCAATTCCATTCTTTAAAATTTTGTAATGTTCTTAAACTGAAATTTTTTTACAATATTCAGTTACAAAATTGCTATGACTGTATTTAGCTATATAATTATCAAGAATTTTATTACCAATTGATGTTAAATTCAAAACTGTTGATTTGTATAACATTTTTTATAGTAACATTTAGATTTATAAGTGTATTATAGATTAGAATTTCATATAAAAATTATTTCTTGGAAATTCATAGTGGTGTTTATCTGGTTTGTTCTCTTGCTTCCAAATAAATTTCTATTCTTAAAAATTTTGTAAACAGGCGTAATATACTTACGAATGCATATATTATAGAGAATAAACTGGAATTTTGGAAATTGGTTTTATAGTATTATACTATTTAAAACAAAAATAAATTAATAACATGTATCAGATATGTTATGGAAGTTTACATCAATATGTTACATGCAAAGTGTATATAACATTTATAACCTTTTTACAGTGTCTTACAAAAGAAATTTAATACAGTACTGGCTGTAAGTAACTTCTTTTCCATTTGTGATACGAGTTTTTCACATGGATTAAATTTTAGTAGATTATACAGTGTATGTGAAGTTTATATTTTTATTACTGAGGCACACAAAATATATCAGAATGTATTACTGCAGATGTGCAGTAATTTCTTGAAGTGTGTTTTTAATTAACTATTTTATCCAGACAAGCCTTATTCATGTATTTAACTTTACACTTTTCTTATTTAGATGCAGTTTTTTTTTTTTGTAGCAATAGATTGTAATCACCATAATGACGTTCTTGATTTGTTGATTTAAAATGACAACTGATATAGTTTCTATTTTTTTATTATTATTTAGGTGACAAAATAATAAACAAATGGGCGAACATCCGGGATGCCTTTGTAAGAAGTTTGAAGACCAAGAGTGGTCAGGGTGCAAAAAAGGCATATATTTACCATGAGCACCTTCAATTTCTTTTGGCATCTCAGGAAGCCAGTGAAACTGAGTCAAGCATGTTGCTTGATGCAGATGATCTAATACCTGAGAACATTGAGGAAAATGATGAGTGCATTGACATTGCTTCAACCAGCAGCTCTACAGATGCTATTAACAAGGGCGTTAAAAAGAACAAGAGGTCAAGAAAAGAACTGATTGATATAGAAAACGAAATTATGCAAACATTAAAAAGACCGAAGGTAGAAGAACCAAAATGTAGTTTCTTTACTTCATTTGAGGACTACGTGTCTGATATGTCGGAAACCGAAAAAATTCAACTACATATGGACATTTTAAAGTCCATATCCGAAATAAAGGCTAGGAGGACACAAAATGTGTATGTGTACGAGAACTTTTCCGATGCTAATGTTTAAAAAAATTTTTTAATTACTAACATACTAATAAATAAATTATGAAACACTAACAACTAACATAAATAAATAAATAATTTTACCTTCATTTCTGGTTTACAATTGTTATTGCCAAATTGTTTATTGTGTTTATATGAATTACTATTTACTCTAGTATTCTGGAAATGCATGCAACAAAGATATGATTTTTCTCTCTTTTGTGATAAGGTTATCATTTATATTTTAGTAATTTTATTTCTTACAGAATAATTTATTGCTCCATGTCTGTATGCTCCATGTCAACAAGTATGTATATTCTTGATACTCACAATTTCTATCATCCTCTCCATGCTGTTCCTGGTACTCAGTGTATTTGCCTTTTGAAATTCTGATATGAAAGACTCCCACCTCCTACTTTAAAATTTTCAGTTATTATACACTGTTATTTTTCTATGTTTATATTTGTTATTAAAAACAGTATATAAGAGAATTTTACTTTCTGCAGATAATTCTACAAAACGGGGACAAAAGTATCGTCTTCGAAAAAGAAAAAGGATGTGTGATGAGATAGAAGATATGGAAGAAAAAGCCATTAAGACGAAGTCTGCTATGGCTGCAGATTTAAAACAGATTGCACAGTCTTCAGAAAAATTGGAAGAGACAGGCAGTGCAATATTACAAACTTTAGTGAATATAAATAATAATATTATACATTTGTCACAAAAAATGGATGTAATTGTAAATTTGCTGAGTTCCAGATCCAGCAATGAATAATTTATTATGTAAATATATATATAAAATAATAAAATGCAATGTATGTAAATCTGGTATATAGTAATTTTCTGTATATGATCATAAAATCTTAATCATTTTAGACGCTTATCTGTGGGGCTGGTCGCAAAACATTTCAAAAGCAGATTGGTTTTAATATTGTAAAGTATAATAAAATTTTTTTAAAAATTAAGGAACATGGTAAATTTTTCTTCAAAGATTTATATGGGATCTTCCTTATGTTGGAGACAGTTTATCCAGTATTATACCGCCTGTTTGATTGAAAAACGGTAAATTACCCTTTTGTAGCGCTCATGAAGCTACAGAAGGATTAGTAGCTCAGTGTTAAAAAATGTGTCTCACATTTCGTCGCCGCCAATAAATAAGCAATCTTAGTATTCTGTCTTTTTCAACACTTAAATGTTAAGAAATTAAAATAAGCATGAATGTTGTATATCATGTTATAAATATGCATAAAAAAATCACATCAGAGAACAAAATGGTCAGTGCAGTGAAAAAATTTTCTCATTACAACTCACGAAACAACGTTGATTCAAAATATTTAAAAACACTTCATCGATAATAGTGCCAAAATTCCAAACATATTGGACAAAATTGAATTTATATATAAATATTTTTTCCTTAAAAAAACAGGCACACAGTAAAAGTATGTACGCAGAAAAAAAGATATTTCTTACAAATATTGAATGAATGTTACTTTTTATTTCCCCAATAAAATTTCACCTTTTTTAAAAACTATCTGATGCAATTACATGCATGAAAGTGCAATATGAGAACATTTTTAAAAAAAAGCTAATCATTTTTTATTAGTTACTTGAAACTTGCCTAAAAATAAGAAATTGCTTTAAACTTATCCCACTTTCAAAACTCCAAATATTGTGTTAGTATTTAAAGTCTCTACAATTTAGCTTGTAAATTTATCAGTTGCCATCATACGATTGTGTGAAGTTCGTCACGGTAGAAAAAAAAAACCTAAAACTCTTAGAAAAGAGATTTTAAATTAATTGCTGATTTCCACACCACGCTAGGCGTACAGCAAAGGCGCCTTATACTCCTTTTTACAATAATTGCAAGGCGAGGATTCCCCAGTAGGGATATTTTCCCTTGAATGTTAACCAAAAAATTAAATTTATAAATTGGAACAAATTTCTTCGCTGAACATTTTCCCTCGGTTTCTAAGAATATTCTGATTCTCAGAATGAACCCCAGATGGTAACACTCCAGTATCATCAAAATCATTATCACATGTTTGTACTTCACTTTCAATATTATATTTCAAACACATGTTATGTAGTACAGAACATGTGATAATGATTTCTCATACTTTTTCAGGTGTACACTGAAGTGTACCACCTGTTTCATCAAGACATTTAAATCTTGATTTCAGTACCCCAAAGCAGCGTTCTATTACATTTCGGGCTTTCCTGTGTTTTTCGTTGAATTTTTTCTTGCTTTGTGAGGATTCCTCCAAATATGGCGTCATCAGCCATGGCTCTAGAGGGTAACCACTGTCTCCAAGTAAGAAATTCTTTTCTGGGATTACTTTACGTATAAACAACTCTCGGAGAGCATTGCTCTTTCAAATAGAGGAGTCGTGAGTGCTCCCTGGCCATCTTGCAACGACATCTAATATTTTCATGTTATAATCACATACCTGAAATAAAAGAGAAATATAAGCTGTAGTATTTTGAATGTTTTAAAATTGAAAAGAACACAACACCTTTTTCTTTTTTTTCCTCAATGTATATGTAACAGTATTTTTTGTGACAAACACTTTTGTGTTGTACAAAGATGAGTTTTTGGACACTAGCCAATTCTAAATGATCTTTGAGTCATTTTGGTCTGAAAGTAAACTTTAAAATATGTGTTGTAATAATACAAATATAGAACAGTACACTTTTAAATGATAATTCAGAAAATGAGAAGGGTGCTAGAATGTATGGAATTAATATCAGTCCAAATCCATAAGTTTAAAAATATTTTTGCTTGGGAGATATGCAATTCCATATGTGATGAAAATGTATGAAGAAATATCTTTGGTATAGGGATAGTATGGAATGTAAGCAGCCCTAAAATATTATTTGATGAAAACTGTTGAAATAATCTTCCTGTATGTATGTACTCAAGTTGGATAACTGCACAATATTTCTAATGTATTATTCAGTATTATTATCAACAGAATAATCCAATAAAGACAAACTCGAGGAAGGGCCAATCAAAATTCAAGTGTGTGTCGATGCGGTGTTGGCATTTAATTAATGAATAACCTAATTTGATATAGAAAAGATTCAGTGAACTAAAGAAAGAAAGATAAAATTAGAAGAGAAGAAAATAAGTGTGCATTTAGAGGGAAACAATTGGATTAAAGAATGATTAAATAATATTAGTGCTTTGCATAATAATGTTGGAGAGAGAAAGCTGCTGAAGGGAATTAGAAAGATCACCAGTGTAGATCAGTGGCTCAGAGCTAAGGCTCTGGACTTCAGCGTAGAAGGTAGTGAGTTCGGGCCTGACTCAGGGCAACTCGGGTTAAGAGATGAAAACTGAAAAAGAAGGTTGAAGTAAAATAAAATAAAAAATGAATAAATAATTAGTAATTAAATAAATAATGTTAAAAAAATAAATAAAAGAATAATAATAAAATCAGTAAATGAAAAAAAAATATATGTATATATATTGAAGGATAACTAAATATAATTTAGATTGCACGCACTTAGTTATTATTATGTAAGTTGGTATTGTGCACAAAACAGGTGCCGAGTTCATTTATTAATGTATTGTCTGTGATATCAATTTTACATGATGTATTTTTGAGTAGTACGAGTTGTAATACTACTTGTATACTGTTACACATAGAAATTAAAAAGAAAACAAAAGAAGAAATTTATTGTAATTTAACTTTGCTTGTAATCAGAAATAAATACAGAAAGGAAAAAGTCGACTGGAACCGGGAACGCCAAGGCTTCAATTTTGTCTGAGTCACTCGTGATTAAGCCAGAAGAGGTATTGAAGGGAGGGAGGGGAGTGAAAGGTTTTTTGATACGTTTAATATAGTTCCAGATGCTGTTGTCTGAGGGAGCGAGTGACTCGATGAAAACCGTCCATTTTTTGCTTTTATAGATTTTAATTTCATTTTGAATTTTAGCATTCATCCTGTGCATTTCACCAAGTATGGAAGGGTCACCTGTACGTTGCCAGATTTTTCTGGTTTTATTTCTATTTTTAATTTGGTTTTTGATGTAGAGAGGTAGTTTGCTATAGTTATTTGGGGGGATGTGGGCCTTGGCCGAGCTAAGGGCGTTATTCATTAAGTTGGTTATAGCGGTGACAGCTTCGTCTATGTCATTTGTATTGTTAATGCTATTGAAGGGAGGGGGAGAGTTAAACAAGGAGTTGGTGTAGTCGGTCCAGTTAATTACACGAGGGGTTAGTATGGAAGGGGGGTGAGAGTTAGTGTGGAGGTTTAAGATGACAGGGTTATGATCAGAAGACAGCATGCTTAAGGAACTAATATCATAGGGTGCGTTAATATTATTGAGGAGTGCGAAATCAATAACAGACTGTGAGCCAGAGAAGCCGTAGCGAGTGGGGGAATTAGGGAAGGCAATGTCAATTCCGTTGTCATTACAATATTCATTAATTTGCCTGCCATAACGACAGGTATAGTTCCTATTGTAATTATAATTCCACCTGGGGTGGTGGGCATTAAAGTCACCCATCAGAATGACATTGTCTCCCAGAGAGAAGATATTTTAAAGGTCTGAGCTCACAGAGTTATTGAAAGCTGCTCTGAGATAAACACAGCAGACGTAGATAGGGTTGTTAGGGGTAGGAAAGATTTTAATGATGGTATTTTCTAAAATGTTTAAATTCATGCTAGGAATATGGTCGTGATTAATGTTGCGTTTGACATAGATAGCTGTACCGCCGTAAGGGAGGAGGTTATTACTGCTGTCGGTGCGGGGGGTGAAAATTAGATTATAATTTTGAATTTTAAGGTGCCTAACATTACGGGTTTTAACTTCCTGGACGAGAACCAAATTCACAGAATTATCAATAAGAAAGTCCCTCAGTTCATCAATTTTGGTGTGAAGCCATCAGCGTTCCAACTCAGTATTCTGACTGCAGTCCGGGGAATTAAAGGGAAGAGGGCACCTGCTCCGAACCCGCAAAAACGGGGAGAGTGAGGTTACCCAGGAGGTTATTGAGACCGCCTTGTCTGAAGCCAGATTGGAGATTATTAATGCTCGTTAGGAGTTTTTCTATAGGTAAGTTTTTGGATGTACGCATCTAGGTTGTTTAGAGCTTCTTGGTTGGGGACGTTAGTGGCTGGGGGGTTTGGTTTTGGGGCTATATTTTCAGTAGTGGCGTTTAAGTTAGATGGAGGAGGGGGAGTTTGAATATTACCTTTAAGAATTTCGCTGAAGGATTTGGTACCTCTGTTTTCAGCGGCATTAAACGTATTCCTGGTGTTGGTTTGTAGTAAGGTTCTGCCGTTATCCTGGTTTACTTTCCCTAGATCCCTGATGGTCTTAGTTTTTTGTTTCTTGATATAGGTGGGGTGGCGAATACAGCCCTGGTAATTCGCCGGGTGATCTCCACCACAGTTATCACAGATGGCTTTTTCGGTGCGGGGTTTGGTGCATTCGCTGGTCTTATGGCTACCTGCGCATTTAAGGCATCGTGCGTCCATTCTGCAGTTATCACTGCTGTGGTGGAAGGTCTGGCAGTTATAGCACTGCTTCGCCCCCCCCCCCCCTTTGAACTTGTAGGCCTCAACTCTTACAATGAATCCTAGGAAGTCGTTAATTTCAAAAATTTCTCTCGATTTCTCGGTGGGGATTATATTACATAGAAACATGGGTAGTAGGGACTTGTCTTTAAAGCGTTTTAGTTGGGAAACCCTCTGAACCTGGTACCCTTCATTCAGCAATTCATTTTTGACATCTTCAACGGGGATATCCGAGGGGATGCCTTTAATTAAGATTTTAAGGGGACGTTGCTCCCTAGGAATCATTGCGAAGAATTTAATATTGTGCTTGGTGAGCTGGTCTTGAATTGTTCGAAATTGGGTGCTATTCTCCGGAAAGACCTTTATGAATTTCCCGGCGTCCTGCATGGGTAATTTAGCGCTGGTTATCTTATTTATTTTTCTAGCTATTTCCCTCCATTGTATGTCTTGCTCTTTTTGAATCCAGAAGGGATCTGGTTTTCTTTCTCTGGGTGGGGTGGGGAGTGGGGCATCGACCTCTATTTCCTCCGGTTCTTCAACCGAGAGAGCGTTGTACCGGTTTTGCGTGGGGATGGAATTTTCCCCAGTTTCTCCCGGGTTCGCCGTTTTCGCGATACGCTTGGATTTCGGCTTGTTGCCGATCCTAACATAGCTGGCATCTTCATTATTAGAAAAGTTATCGTTAACATTATCAGTATCATTATCATTATGGTTTAATTTTCTGACTCTTTTTTGGTTTTTAGGATAGAATATATCAATTTTTCGCTCAAGTTCAAGAACATTTTCGGTACTGCAGTTAACATAGATTTTGGTAATAGAAAGCCACATACCTCCGATATGCATTGAAGTGAGCTCTCGTGTCGTTTCTGGTACTTGAGATGTTTATAATGAATTTATTTTTATATCCATTTTTATACTTCGTATCTAAAGTTTTTTATTTGTATTATTATAACCTAAACTGTTTTATTTTTCCTTCTGGAACTGATTGCGATCCATCCCAGAGCAACGAATAATGACTTTTAATTTAGTAATATATATATATATATATATATATATATATATATATATATATATAGTACAGTATCCTGCTCGGCACAGTATTCTGCGGGGGAAGCCAGTGATTTGTGGGCAGAGCGCCTGCAACGATCCTCCGATCGAGCAGTCCTCGAACAGAGCATCAAAGGCGGAATGGAGGGTCTCGCGGATCAAATGGTGTTAAGCGGAGTCAGGGGTACTTGTCTGAATGAATGTGGATGTACCATTACAAAACTAAGACTGGTTTGCTTACTGTGCAATCTATAATGTCATTATTTTTTTAAATCGACTTGTAACTGATATGCTTTATTACTTGTAACTGATACGCATGCTTATAACGCTGTTCACAGAGGTCGCGCTTTATTTATTTCAGGTATGAGATTGTAATCTGTCAAAACTTCTTAATTATTTTAATAAATTAAGTTGAATATTATTTATATTTATGTAAGACTGAGAAATGGTTCTTTCTCTTTTTTAGAACTACGAGAACTGGCTGCCAGTTCTATTTACAGTTTCCCCTCTCAAAGGATGGGAAGTATCTAGAACTGTCGGACAACAATTAAAACCACAACCATGTAATTAACGGTGCGTTGTATAAAATGTATCCCAGAGAGAGGCATTTGCCTGAAAACAATCAAAAGGAAGCTGCAGATTTGATGAACATGCAGGTGAATAAAAAATTTCTGCTGGCAAAAATTCGCAAGGAAGCAGGAAAGAACGTCCTCCTAAAAGGTCTTTCAAACATGGCTACTAAATACAAGGCACCATCAGAGAATTTGGAATCTATAACAAACAAATTGCAAAATGAATATCATTGTTCTGTAAATATATTACACAAACATAATGTGCTGCACGGTATATTTTCCCAAGATTACAATATGGCAGATGCATACTGGATTTATCCAGAAATTTTGTTTCTTGACGGAACTTATAAACTTCTAGATATTAGCAATCGCTGGTGTAATCTGGTTCCTTTATAAGTCGAGTCTCTGATTCTAGGTACGATATATTTTGAATTAAAATATTCTAAAAGAAATGCCTCTAAGGAGAGACATAGGAAATCCTGATGCCCTGCAAATAGTACGAATGTCACGAAAGCATATATTCGTTGTCAATACACATACTTTACCCAATTTAAAACATTTCAACTTTTTATCTGCTTTTAAACGACTGTTGCATCGTATCAAATTATTCGATAACCAATTATAAGTTGAATTTCCCGACAATGTCAGAAGAAAAATATTGTATCAGATATTCCGAAGATAAAGAAGGAAGACCATCAGAAGATGTAGTGTGGCGACATATCTCTAAGATTCACAAAAGCATATATTCGTTGTTAATACAGATACTTTACCGAATTTAAAACTTTTCAACTTTTTATCTGATTTTAAACGTCTGATTTGCACCGTATCAAATTGTTCGATAACCCATTATAAGTTGAATTTCTCGACAATGGCAGAAAAAGTCCCTGTAACAGATATTCCGAAGATAAAGAAGGAAGACCAGCAAAAGATGGAGTGTGACGACATAGCTCCAAGATTCACGAAAGCATATATTAGTAGTATGAAATTAGGGATTAACCAACACACAAACCAGATGCGGAGTGTGGAGCAAGGGGGCGTGGCGCTTGAACAAATAAGTTTGTAGTTCGCGTCTGAAAACTTAATGAAAAGACTTTACCAGATAACTTTCCTATTCCAAATTTACAAGAAATGTTAGACCTCTTAAGTGGGGCTAGCCTATTTTCCACTCTCGACTTAACTTCAGGGTTTTACCAAATGTCTATGGATCCCAGTCATGCACATTTCATTGGGATAACTACGGAAATAGGTCTTTTTGAATTTAAACGTATGCCCTTAAGTGCAAAGAATGCCAGTTCCAGTTTCCAAAGATTAATGTCTATAGTATTATCAGGATTGTCAGAATTTGCAATAGGTGTGTACATCGATGATATAGTAATTGCATCCAAAACTTAAAATGAGATTTACATAAATTAGAATTAGTTTTCCAGCTTTTAAAAGTCGCAAATTTAAAATTAAAGCCTAAGAAATGTAAACTTGTTAATGAGGAGATATCTTATTTAGGACATAGAGTGTGTAAAGGAAAGTTAATGCCTGACCCTAAAAATTTAGAATCGATTAAAACAGCTGTTTCGCCAAAAACTAAGAGGCAGGTCAGAGCATTTCTGGGGCTAACTGGGTTTTATAGAAAATTCATACAAAATTATTCTGAAGTTGCTCTTCCCCTGGCTGATTTAACTAAATAATCAAATGCTTTTAAATGGACGGATACTCATGAAACTGCTTTTAAAACTCTTAAGGATGCTCTCATCTCTGAATCATGTCTAATGTTACCAAACTTTGATATCCCCTTCACCTTGTTTACTGATGCATGCAAATATGCTGTTGGTGCTGTGTTGTGAAGTTTCTCTCTGTGGTTAAATGTATGCCCTCCTGAATAAATATTAGCAATAGTTAATGTAAAGTAATGTATTTCCATCTCATGCACCTCGGACATCTGGTTTCTAGCCGCTACAGTTTTTTTTTTGTTGTTGTTTTACTTTTCTCCCACGTGGTCGGTTGTTGTTTCTCGAAATATACGTTTTAGCCATTTGCAAGTTTTAAAGCCGACGGCAGAGGAAATCACTGTAGGTAACCCACGTACAAAGGAAAGCGGAAGATGGGGGTCTGACCTGTGGAAAGGTCTAGATGGTTCCAGAAAGAGGGGGAGAAGAATGGATAAATAGAGGTGACGGTAACGAAAAGACTAGACTCACACTCCGCCTCCGGGGAGAACCGTCGCACTCAACTTAGCTCCCTCTAAGCCTCTCACGTGCCTCTACTTCTGAGCTTGTGACCTCACGGGGATTTTTTAATCCTGCGTGTGTGTGACGGGCCAGTTTTAGTGGCAGCTTTTCGCTTGCTTTTTCTTTTACTGGACGCGTTTTTTTGATTTTTGAATGGAGTGTTCGGATTCGGAAAGCACGGTAGTGACTCCTGGGAATGTCCCGGATAACTCCACTGACCCAACCATGGCTACCCCCTTGCTTACCATCGAGGAACAAACCATTTATTACGATGAGAACATTCCAAGAGACTGGCCTTACTTCGACCTGATATCCAGGTTCCTGGCTTTCTCCAAAACAATCATCAATGCTGCTACTGGAGAAAAAGATGCTCATTCCGTGAGTATGTTTGTGCAATCTTTGTATAATGTGCTCAGAAATCATAGTACCGAAATCAATGAATACCTGGCCATCAATTTATTTCGTGAATTTTATGAGGTTTACAGTAATGATATTAATGAACTTATAGCTAAATATCATGTTAGAATCACCTTGATTGATCAAAAACTGTTTTAATGCATTACCAACGCAAAAGGAAACTTTCTAAGGAAAGTGTAGAAATCAATGTTACCACTAACAATAAATTCGCCGGACTAACCGACGAAAGTGATATTCCCAATACCCAACCCTTTGAAACTGTGGAATCCGTTATGGATACCCGCAATCCCGACGGGAATGACAATAGTAACGTCAAACCACTCTCGAAAAGATGTCAAGTCTTTTACGAGGTCAGTGACAACTGGCGAAACATTATTAAAACTATAAATGATATGTCGCAAGATGTCGAAGCTTCGCTCACCGGCTCATTAAAATCAATATCGATTCTGTAGAATCTTACAGAGCTATTCAAAACTTCCTGGACAGCCAGAAGATACCTTTTCGAACGCTGGATCCTAGATCCGAGCGTCCGAAGAAATATGTTCTGCGTGGACTTCCAGTCTGCACCCCCACTAGCGATATTGAGGAAGCGCTACGTGCAATCGGCATTGAGCCGATTCAAGTAGCCTACCTTACCAACCGCAAACTAAACGTCCCATGCCGTTATTTTTGGTGGCTGTCAGGCCTTCCCCAAATCTAGATAACGTAAGCTCAGTAACTAAAATTAATTATCTTAGATTGTCATTCGAACACTACACCCAAACTGGCGTTAGCCAATGTTATAGGTGTCAGATGTTCGGGTACTCTTCGATGACTTGCAAACTTTCCCCACGGTGTGTTAAGTGTGGTGGATCTCACGTCCCAGGGGAATGATTTCTGAAGGACACTGACGATAAAACTTGCTGTGCTAACTGCAAGAGCAATCACACAGCCAACTACAGAGGGTGTCCCCTTAACCCCAAGAATAAGAATAAACTTAAAGTTAAGGACCCTAAGCCCGCACAAACTAGTGCTAATCCTCCCAACAACACTAAGAAACCTGTTGTATTTATCCCTGCCCCTCCACCGAAACATCGGCATGGAAAACCCCCATAGCTATAACTGTTGATAGTGAAACGAGAGCTGCTTCGACATCTAGGGAAACTCCGAAAAATGCCGAAGTCACCCCCCTTTATAAACTGGGATCGGATCGAAATTCCCCCAATCAGAGCGCGCCTAGGAGATCCAATCCAAAAGCGCGTAATGATACAATCCCTAGTGCTGCCCCAGTAGCAGCTGCTTCTATACAGAGTGGAGAAACTACTCACGACGAGCGGCCAACTTCAAGTTTCGGTGAATTTACTTCCATATTTCGTGCCATTAAGGACTTTATGTCCGATTATAACATTGCTGACATCATGCTTCTCTTCAAGAGAATCTCGACACATATGCGTACTCACACGGATATCTTTTCTCAAATGGAGGCTGTCTTCTACGAAATTGCTTTATACTTAGATCCACCAACCGGTCATGAGTAGTCCCTCCACTAAATGTTCACTGCGGGTTTTATTCTGGAATGCTAATAGCCTTGCCAACAAAATGAATGAATTCAGGGAGTTCATGGAAAATTCAAATATAGACGTTGCCCTGATACAGGAATCCAGATTTCAAGCACCTTGGCGCTTTAATATCAGTAATTACACGCTCTACAGGACTGAACGCCCTCGCCCCCTAATACTTTTCATCACCCTGGTGGTGGCACTGCAATTTATGTCCATAGGGGCCTCGAACATTTTAAAATTAATAATATAAACACCACTAATGTAGCGAGCACTTCTATTATGTTACTCCCTGACAGAGTCAATAAAATTTTAATTTCTTCAATTTACATCCCCCCCAGTAAAAACTTCCTGTGCTCTGACTTTAACAATATTCTTAATACAAATAACTACTGTATTGTGGCGGGTGATTTCAATGCGCACAGTACAGCTTGGAACTGCCGAAACTCAAACCGTTCTGGCCGTGCCCTTCAAAAATTTATCAGGACAATCCTAATGTTAACTTAATTGCCCCCCAAACCCCCACCCATTTTTACTATACGGGCTCCAGTACTATCGACCTTGCTCTCACCAAAAATATCCCCTACCCTTACGCTGTTGAAACTTTAGACCTTTTTGACTCTGATCACCTTCCAGTTTTAATTAATTTTGATAGTCAGGTCGATATTCAAATCCCTAACCCCCCCCCCCCCACCCGCACTAACTGGAAGCAGTTCCAAGAAATCCTACAATATTCTACCCGTTACTTCCCCATCATTCGTAGTCCTGGGGACATAGAGCACGCCACCAACAGTTTAAAAGAAACTATCGATTACGCCAAGGCTAACTCGACGCATGCTTTGAAGAAGCCGCTTTATAATAATCTCCCCCTTAATATTGTTAAATTAATTAAGGATCGTATAGAAGGAAGACCAGCAAAAGATGGAGTGTGACGACATAGCTCCAAGATTCACGTAAGCACATATTCATTGTTAATACAGATTCTTTACCCAATGTAAAACGTTTCAACTTTTTATCTGATTTTAAACGACTGTTGCATCGTATCAAATTATTCGATAAAGAATTATAAGATGAATTTCCCGAAAATGGCAGAGAATAAAAACACTGTACCAGAGATTCCGAAGAAGGAAGACCAACAAAAGATGGAGTGTGACGACATAGCTAGAAGATTAATGAAAGCATATATTCGTTGTTAATACAGATACTTTACCGAATTTAAAACTTTTCAACTTTTTATCTGTCTTTAAACGACTGTTGCATCGTATACAAATTATTCGATAACCAACTGTAAGTTGAATTTCTCGACAATGGCAGAATAAGTCCCTGTATCAGATATTCCGAAGATAAAGAAGGAAGACCAGCAAAAGATGGAGTATGACGACATAGCTCCAAGATTCACGAAAGCACATATTCATTGTTACTACAGATTCTTTACCCAATGTAAAAAGTTTCAACTTTTTATCTGATTTTAAATGACTGTTGCATCGTATCAAATTATTCGATAAAGAATTATAAGATGAATTTCCCGAAAATGGCAGAGAAAAAAAAAACACTATCAGAGATTCCGAAGAAGGAAGACCAACAAAAGATGGAGTGTGACGACATAGCTCGATTGTGAAGGAACCGGGAGAAAAAGGGGATGATTACCCTCACATAAAATCGCTGTTATTAAAACGGTTCAGACTAGGCACGAGTGCTTTGCGTGGCAAGTTCCTTACCCATCAGAGGAAACCGGGAGCATTGTGGTCCGACCTAGCTTATGAGTTAAAATGATATTTGGAAAATTGGCTTGAGTCAGTGAACGTTAGCGATTTCGAGGCTTTAAAAGAGCTAATGGTCACGGAACGAATTAAAAAACGCGTCCCGATGGAAATTAGGGAAAAATATGTAGAAGATTGGGACGAGTTGAAGAATGTATCTATAATCACGGATAAGTGCGACAAATATGAAAGCGTACACCAAAATGGGAAAGAACAAGAGAAAAGGTTATGGGGAAAAAAACCGGGCCAGGAAAAAACAAAAGGTCAGACTTACGGCAAAAATAAAGACGAGAGTAAATCTAAATCAGAGGTAGGAAATAAAAATGAGGAAACGAGTAACACGAATTGGCGAAAAGAGCAGTCATATGAGAGGAAAAAGGTTTTGACTTGTTATTTTTGAGGGGAAACTGGGCATTTCAAGAGTGAGTGCCCGAAATACCAAAAAAATTCAAAGAAAGGCGAAGTAATTAACCATGTCGTTACGGGGGTAGAACTAAGCAGTTGCTTTAATCCTTACTTGCAAAAGGCGGTAATTAACGGTGTACCCAGACAATATTTGAGGGACACGGGGGCGGAAATTGATCTATGT
The DNA here is from genome assembly GCA_907164885.2 of Dolomedes plantarius. Lineage (NCBI taxonomy): Eukaryota > Metazoa > Arthropoda > Arachnida > Araneae > Dolomedidae > Dolomedes > Dolomedes plantarius. The sequence continues at coordinate 61,522,873 of OU015499.1, forward strand.
GATAGGTCATGGGTGACGAATGAGGACCTGATAGGAGAAGGCACTTGGGTAAGACAACCTCTGGACGATAAATGTATTTGTTTGCCTTTGGCTTGGGTTCAAATTGAGAGTGATTTTGGGAGCGTCTGGACAAAAGCGGCGGTCAAACCGAACGGGGTTGACCAGGGTTATTATCTGCTGGGAAATAAGACAATTAAACGTATGAAAACATCCGAGGACATATTCGAGCAAACCTCTAATGTCCTCAAAGAATTGAATACAAAAAAGGAGCTTGATGGTGAGGATGGATATGGGAAATACATAGCAGACTACATGAGGTCTATGTCCAGAAAAAAAAAAGAGAAAGCCAGACTGAAGATACAACAAATTTTATATGAAATTAAATATAATGAAAAAAGTGTTGACGAACAAAATAAAATTTAAAATATTTCATTTATTTCAGAGTAAATGCTTAATGATATTTACACATATCACTTTGCCATGGAACAGCACCAACAGAATTAAAATATGTACAAAATATTTCAAGCACCTGTTTGGAACATTGAGATGAATTTTGTGGTACTCTCCGAAAGTTATGGAGGCTGCTATTTCTATCTCTGAAATTGCCTTTTCTTATGCATAGATTTTTGTGATCTTCAGTATCTATACTGCCACTTGTAATGTAGATGCTTTCTGCTCTTTTTTTAAAAAAATTGTGCAGAATGCAACATTTTTTTGCATGAATTCTTTTTCATGCATGATTTTTTTTCTAAATTTTCATCAATGAAGACATGATTAATCATTTTAAGTGGTGCTTATTTAAACAGTACATTAATTTTTGCATTCATGTTTTGAAAGCTAACTACCTCCACATATACATAAACACTTACTCTATATCAAATAAAGATGAGAATCCAAAAGTTTAGGTAACTTATAAATTTATTTATCAAGTTTATCCTAATACAGTTCTGAACGAATTCTAGACCTGATGCTGTGTAGAATCATTAATTAATATGAAAGATATATTTATTCTTTTGCAAATTTTATTTTAGACAAACCTGCAACCTCGATGATCATGTGGCCTGTACAGTCAGCAAAATTCAAGCGCATATATTGAGGATGATGAACAGATTTCCATTATATGTAATCTGGATAGTGAACAAAATATCAGCCAGGCTGGTGAGAACATTTTAGATTCAAGTTTGCCTTCGATATGTGAATCTACCTTGGGAGAAAGAGACATTAATGTTGAATTTCAACACGGAAAAAAAGGCCTGAAGAGAGTGAACCTCCCACCAAAAAAAGAAAAAAAAGATAATTTTGAGGATGTGGCAAAGAGATATTTGCAAGCGAAGATTGATAAAGATGAAGTCAAAAAAGAATATGATACTGAAAATAATTATATGTTATTTTTTAGATCTTTGCTGCCAAATCTTAATAAGTTTAATGCAAACCAAAATTTAGCATTAAAAAAAAAGTCTTGGATGCAGTGGAAATTGTAACAGATGAAAATGTCGAAAACAAATAAAAATTTTTTGAGTATACTCTTTTTTTTTTTTGCCCGAGGAAAAAAAAAAAAAATAAAAATCATTGAACTTGTTATTTGCTATGCATTTAACTATTCCATACTATGGAGCTCATATATATTTAAAAAAAGGTAAGTAGAGAAATTCCATGAATAAGTGGACATAAGATGAAAACTTTAAAATGTTTTTTTCCTGCAAGTGTTATATATCATTATTTTCAGAAATAACTGAATTTTTGTAATTTGATAAGAATAGTACCATTTCTCACAGGAAACATGCCTTAAAATACAATAGAAAATGCTTTTTTTTTTTGCATTGACCATTTACTGATATTAAAACCCACTTTTTGCATATCATCGTGGTGCTTATTTTATGTTTACAAAGCCTAACAATTATTTGTTTATGATCTCTCACATTTTTTCTTATAAATGCAGCATAAAAATCTTTGCTGTTTATTTAATTTTTATTTGAGGAGGTAATTAATTATATGATATGAGAATGTCATTCTGTTACCAAAAAACAAATTCGAACCAGCAGTGACGTCAGTTTCGAGTTACTGGTAGAAGTCAAAACTTTCTAGTGTAGGCAATTCAATAAAATTCATTAAAGGGAAAGATTTAGTAAAAAATAATTTGGAGCCTTTAATACCACAAGATGACTCATTTCGAACCAAAGTTGTTGAAAAAATCAGACTTTTAGAGAGACAGGACACTGTTCTCACTAAATATTATAAAATGAAAGACCGGTTCATTACCTTGTCAATCTACCACATATTTTTGGATTTTTTTGGAAAGTACATCGGATCAACTGCTGTCGAGTTTTTAACACATGCTGCATCCCAAATGACCGAACCACTGTGTTTAGAGGCCATGCATGATACGGTTCAGCAGTCTGAGAGCAATTTGTGGAATCAACTTCGATATGCACGAATTACGGCATCTAAAGCTCATGAAGCTGCCCATTGTCACACCATGGATGGCTCACTCGTGGAACCTATCTTGGGTGCAACTGCCTTTACAGACACTGCAGATATGGAAAGAGGCCGAAAACTTGAAAGGGTTGTTCGGAAAGAAATAGAAAAGCAAAAAAAAAAAACATAAAAATAAAATTATGTGGCTTTGTAACTCATCCCGATCACCCAGTCATGGGACCTTCACCAGATGGCCTTAGTGAAAATTTTGACATAGAAATAAAATGCCCTAGTTCCGAATAAGCCCTAACAAATTATATAAAAGATGACAAAATAGCAGACAAATTTAATGTACAGATACAACTGCAAATGTTTTTTTTAGAAAAAAGCCAGGGCTTTTTTTGTGTTGCTGCAACCGATTTTGAGACTTCAAAGAACATATCCATATTGGTGGTTGATTTTGATGAAAATCTTTGCAACGATATAATTAAAAAGTGCACAAGTTTTTCGAAAATTGCAGTTTTTCCATTACTCAAAAAGAATGTAGATTTTTTTTTTTTTGGGGGGGGGGGCATCTCTTCAGTAATCATCTTATATGGCTTCATAGACGGAGTGAAGGACCAGTAATGACGTCAGTCACTGCTGGAATCTTAAAGCCTAACAGTTTTGCTTTCAAGAAATCTGATATATATATATATATATATATAAAAAATTCAGCGTTTAAAACTACATAATGTAGAAGATTTAGCATGGTGTCTGTACAAAAACAAAATAATACGTGATACAGAAGAAATATCCGATAGTTCCGGAAATCGACCTTCAAGTTCCAATCATGAAAATAGTTATAATCCAGCATCTGATCCAACTTGGACTGTCTTTAATGCAAAGCTGTTAAAAGAAAAAAAAACCAACCACTCACATACGTGCTCTACCAATCATACCAGCTACTCCAACAGATCGTTCCTCCGCGCTCTGAGAGCGTGATTTGTGAGCGGTATCGGCGTTGCTCAGGGAATACGGGCTGCACGGGCTTACTGTCGCGCGACTGGTCACAAATAAATGGTGCATGTCTACGGAGGGGACAGTAAACTTACAGATTATGTTAATTAAGTGGGCATCCCCAATGCACCCCTGACAAAGATTTGTGAGTTAATTGGACCTGACAACGGCCTAGAGTCTATTAGGTAAACAAAGCGAACTCTAACTCAATAGCGAATATCTTGCGCAACCTAACTGCACCTCCACGTGGTGGTCCCTGGGTGGTCTTTGATCAGCGAAAGCCGGGGGAGTGGGGAAGTCATTGGTCCCTCGTCTGTTACCAGAGACATACCAACAGATGTCTACTAGAGGAAACAGCAAAAAAAAAAAAAAAAAAACATTTTAGGGTTTGTGTTTTCTAACATCAAGCCTGTTACATTTCTCTGTAACCAATTTGTATAAATATGAGAAGTGGGTCTCCTACAAAAACGGTGCCGGATGGACCATTTTGATTTTGATATATGAAACACGCACCTTTTCACAGAATCACACAGTTTCATCTATAGGATAGAAAGAAAACTTCAAATTTGTTGTACAGTGTAATTGTCAATTAAAGAAATTTCAAAATGAATCCGAATTATTGAACGAACAGCTCTTGATCTGTCAATATTTAGAAACTTCAAAGTTGTTAGGTTTCAGACTGGTAGGTTTAGAAGGCTTGGTAAACTGTAGATAGGCAAAGAGAAAAATCAGATTAATCCCGACATACCCAAGAATGCGGATAAAGCTTTATTTCCTGAAGACTTCATGAATTCCAACTTGCTTCGAATCGTGTTGCCATGCATAGCTTTTGATCTGTCAATATCTAGAAGCTTCAAAGTTGTTTGGTTTCAGACTGGTAGGTTTAGAAGGCTTGGTAAACTGTAGATGGGCAAAGAGAAAAATCAGATTAATCCCGACATACCCAAGATTGCGGATAAAGTTTTATTTGCTGAAGACTTCATGAATTCCAACTTGCTTCGAATCGTGTTGCCATGCATAGCTTTTGATCTGTCAATATCTAGAAGCTTCACAGTTGTTTGGTTTCAGACTGGTAGGTTTAGAAGGCTTGGTAAACTGCAGATGGGCAAAGAGAAAAATCAGATTAATTCCAACATACCTAAGAATACGAATAAAGCTTTATTTGCTGAACATTTCATGAATTCCAACTAGCTTCGATTCGTGTTGCCATGCTTCTCATCAGGTATTGTGACTACCGGGCTTTTATGTACAATGCTTTCAACGTGACCGTGACAACTGCTGCTATTATGCTGTACAAGCGACTAGATGAGCTGGGTTGACCTAACGATAACCTTCGGGATGGATGAGGAGGAAATCTCTGACTAAAAATTCAGACCAACGGGAGAGGAAAATAATAATGAATTTAAGACTCTGGAAGTTAGACTAATGGCAAAAGCTACTATTCCAATAATTTCTATTGCCACAGAAACTAAAAATAAATTCAATGTTCTAAAAGAATGGATTCCAAAAGATAACTTAAAGCAAAATATACCAGTAAAAGAAGCACCAATTAAAATTAAACATATTACAATTGCCAGGACCGTTAATCGCAGAGAGATTCTAGATATGATAGCCAAAAAAGACGAAAGGCATGTCCACCCAAGAAGGAGCGGAGAATTCATAAGACTAGAATTTAAAACGGAAGACGACCACCGTGAGATGGCTACATCTACGCAGCAATCGCTGGTGTAATCTGGTTCCTTTGTAAGTCCAGTCTCTGATTCTAGGTACGATATATTTTGAATTAAAATATTCTAAAAGAAATACCTCTAAGGAGAGTCAGGGGAAATCCTGATGCCCTGCAAATAGTAAGAGTGTCCCGAAGGGAACGCGCGAAAATGCAAAGGTATGCGCGTGAAATCGAGCAATTGCAAATTTAACTAGAATTAAGAGCTTCATAGCCTTATTGACAACAGTACAGACGAAACCGTGCTTTAAATTGTACAGCGGGTGAATATCCGCTATTACGAAAAGTTGTTCGATTTGTGTGAAGATCAGAGGTCGAAGGAACCGGAAACCGTGTTGGAACCCGTGCTGAGAGCGAATATGCCTGCAAACAAAATAAATTTACTACTGCGAAAAGGAGTGTACCCATATGAATATATGGACTCCTTTTCAAAATTTAACGAAACTGAATTACCCCCTATAAAAGCTTTTTATAGTTCCTTGTGTGGTGAAGATATTTCACAAGAGGATTATACCCATGCTCATAATATATGGTCTCAGTTTAAACTAAATACATTGGGGGACTATCATGATTCGTACATGAGCAGTGATGTGCTGCAATTGGGTGATGTATTCGAAAATTTTCGAAATCTATGTATCACTATCCTGCACACCTTCTTACAGCACCCGGATTAGCATGGCAAGCCTCGTTGAAAATGACGAAACAACCTTTAGAATTATTCACAGATATAAACATGCATTTGTTTGTGGAACGTGGTATTCGAGGGGGGATTTCGACTATTTCTACCAGGCATGCTATAGCAAATAATCCATATGTACGCTCATACGATCCTGAAAGTCCCACTAAATACATCATGTATTTGGACGCTAACAACTTGTACGGCTGGGCAATGAATCAACCTTTACCGTATGGGGAATTTGAATGGGTTTCTCCTCATACAGTGACTGAGCATCATATATTGTCAATTCCATCAGACAGTGAATGTGGGTATATTCTCGAAGTGGATTTGCATTACCTCAAGGAACTTCATGATTTGCATAACGACTATCCGTTAGCTCAAGAAAAAATTAAAATTTCAGAGGATATGCTCTCTCCGACAGCCAAACAAATCTTCCAATCGCTACATAACACTAAATTTCATGAATGCGAAAAACTTGTTCCAAATTTAAAAGATAAATTCCATTACACAACATATCATAGAAATTTACAATTATACATTAGATTCGGTTTAAAATTAGTTACAATACATAAAGTTTTAAAATTTAAACAAATACCTTGGTTAAAATTCTATATTGATTTCAACACAGAAAAACGTAAAAACGCTACATCTACATTTGAAAAAGACTCTTTTAAATTAATGAATAATTCTGTATACAGGAAAACTATGGAGAATATTAGAAAACGTAAAGATATCCAATTAGTTAATAATGAAAGTAAGGCCCAAAAGTTAATTGCAGCTCCTAGTTTTAACTTATTTAAAATTTTCACGGAAGATTTGGTTGCTGTGGATAGAGTAATACCCTCATTAACATTGAATAAACCATTATATGTGGGATTCATTATATTAGAACTAAGTAAGATTCTAATGTACGAATTCCACTATAACCACATAAAATCAATATATGGAGGTAGAGCAAAACTATTATTCACAGACACGGATTCGCTAACCTATGAGATTCAAACCACTGATGTGTATGTAGATATGAAACAACATCTACACTTATACGACACATCGGATTATCCCACACAACATGCTCTTCACAGTTTGAAGAACAAAAAAGTGATTGGATGTTTTAAGGATGAGATGAATTCCAAACTGCTGAAAGAGTTTATAGGTTTACGTGCAGAAATGTACTCATTTAAAAGTGAAAATGTAGAGAAAAAACAGCTAAAGGTGTCTCTCGCCAGGTTATATAAAACATAATATAAAACACGAAGATTATCAACTATGTTTATTCAATTTAAAATCATCCAAAGAACAAATGCATAGGATTTGTAGCGAATCCCACCAACTTCTCACCATTAAACAAAATAAAACTGCTCTATCGCCATTTGACGATAAAAGATATATTTTAGAAGATGGCGTTAACACGCTGGCATATGGCCATTATAAGATATGTGAAAAAAATGAATAAATAAAAAAAATTTTAAAAAAATTAAAAAATGAAAAAAAATATGCTGCTATATAAATTTGAGGAAAAATATCTCTATTGGGGAATTTCTGCCTCGCAATGCTTGCAAAAAGAAAAATAAGGCGCCATATACTGTACGCCTTGCGTGGTGAGCAAAACAGTATACCTTTTATTTCTATCTTTTTTCTACTAATTATAGGTGCATAGTCTTCAAGGTAAGTTTAAGTATTTTCTATATATAAATTTTCAAAGATATATGTAAGTGTTATTCACAACAAAAGTTATTTTATGCTGAAACCCTACGAAAAATAAGTTTTTAAAATATATTTCAGGTCTCATTATGCTTCTAAGTTTTATCAATAGACGGCAGCTGGAGCGCTCGTAACCCTGAATATTTAAAGTCGTGATAAAATTAGGTCTCTTATAGCGTATAATACCATGTAATAACAAGATCCTGGTGACCGAGTGGCTAGGACGTCGGCTTACCAACCGTCCGACCTGGGTTCGATCCTAGCTCAGGACAAAATGTGGTTCTCGTTTTTGATAGAGGGCAGCACCAAAAATATATCTTCCACAAAATTATTATAAGTTATAATTCTAGTTCAACACCTTAGGAACAGATGGCAGCACTGAAAAAAAATATGCCCTGACCTTCTACGAAATTTTCAGTCCAAATATAGTTCACCACCTTAGCACCAGAGGGCAGCACCACCGCAAAAATTATACTCGTCACCATAGGTGAATTTACATACTCTCATCATCCATCTTCCAGACTGAATAGTTCCAATTTCTCCCGTTAGATGGCGCTAAGATCACCACATGCTCCTGATTGGTCCTCATCTACCACCAGGGGGCGCTGACGTCATCAATAGACCACGCTCCCCCCTTGCACCGTGCACGGCAGCCCGCCCCGATTGTTGGTGAACCGGCAATTCTATACTCTTTTAATGTTGTTCGCCCACTTATGTCGCTGCTATAGCGCAGTGCTATCGCGCTGATCAGGTAAACCCTACGAAGTGGGTTCGGGTCTAGGTGGTGTCCCTTAGTCTAAATTTCCTTATCATGCTATTTTCACTTTTCCCCCGTGGAAATCTGCAATCATCACATTACGAATTGTATGACCCTGAACAGGGCCTTTTTTTTTCTTTTGCTTGCAAACTTAACATCTTGCTTTCTGAGGGCCACTTTTACCTTACTCGTTAATTTTTTCACTGTAATATCTTAATACTTAATTTAATCTTTAAACTTTTCTATCCTATCATTCTTAAATGTTTTTATTTTTAGTAATTTTACCCTTCAACTCTTGAAGGCTTTAAACTATTAATTATTATTCTTTACGTAACTTAAACTTTAACTACCTTAATGATTTTTTATTACTCAGCACATTTACATTGATGACATACTATATAATTAAGCTAAATATATCCAATGAAATCTTTAATTATACTATTCACATAGATGTAAAATGAATAAAATTTAGTGAAAATACGAATGTTACTTGAGTCGAATAAAAAATTGCATATTATTTCATTATTATATTTTGAAAAAAAATCCAGATCACTGAAAAAATTTCGATAGAAATGACAGAAAACTATGCATTTTCTAAACTTTAGTAAGTAAAAATCTATTGGAACTACTTCACGTCCAAGTGACAGAGATAAACCCGTTGTCAAAGCATCTTTGTTGGACAAATTTTGGTGAAAAGTTGAGGATGAAGCAACCTGTATATCTCTTTCAGGACTAGGGTCTCATTCCCAAGAAAGACGGTGAAGCACCTAATTGCGCAAAATGCACGAGTCCTATGACAGCAAGAAAGTGTTCCAAGTACAAAATAGGCTGGAGGTGGAGTTGCAAAACTCAGAATTCAGAGAAAAAAGAGTGCACTGGCAGCATTAATCCTCTTCAAAACACATTCTCCGACCGTGTCAGGATTTCCTTTGTAGATGTTATGTTCATTATATTGGGGTTTGTGGAGGGATTTCAGGTAACCCAGTTACAAAAGTGGCCTACTTCGTACAGGGAAAAAGGAAAGAGGAGCCTATACATGTAGAAACCATTGTAGATTTATTTTCTTTCTGTAGAGAAATAGCAGAAGTTTTTGCTTCTCACCATTCGACACAACTTGGAGGGCCTCATAAAACATTAGAATTTCATGAAATATTCCTTGGAAGAAGAAAATACAACATAGGGAGGAAAACGGTGCAAATGACGATGACAGTTTTTGGGATGCATTGCAGAGAAGATAAAGAAGGACTATTTTTTAGAGTAAACGGGAAAAAGAAAACAGATCTCTAGAACTTGGTTAAAAAGCACTATCACACGGATACAGCGACAATATGCACAGACTCAGCTAAACAAAATAAAAATATACATCTTTTTAACAGGGCTGTCCACAAGACAACAAATCACCATAAAGGGAAATTTGTCTGCAAGATGGACCCTACTAATGCGATAAATTCTATGGAAAACAAAAATAAGATTTTGAAAAAGACCATCCAATCAAGAAAATCAGAAAAGATAATAGATCAATACATGATGAACACCAATACAAGATACAATAATGAATTAAGAATTAGTGTCATAGTGATAAATTTTCTTTTAATATTGAGTTATATTGTGTAAACGAGTTATCAGTTATATGCAGTGTAGGAAATTAAATGTTAAGATAAATTAAGATATAAAAAAATCGTGTCGCGAATGTGTTGCAAAGATATTGCAAGTTGGGTAAATTAACCTTTGCCACCTCCTGCAATTCCTCCACCACTCCTCGAGCTGTGCAAGTGCACAATTCAATTTATGAGCGTAAAAACATGACAGCAGACGATCTATATCGTGTATTCAACATCATTACTTCAGATTTACGACCCTAATAATGAAATTTCCTCAGTAACTATCTTGTAACTGTTCAGGGATGAAGAGCTCTCTCAAATCTACAACAATATATCAAATAGATCAATTGAAACGCAAAATAACTTTTTCATCCACCCTCTGGGAAATCTACTGTGCTTGTGTAGGTAGCGGGTAGGTAGGTAGGCTTGTGTAGGTAGTGGGTTGTCCATAAGTAGTTGGAAAATGACCTATTCATCGTCATTCAATTGATCTGTGTTAAATAGTGCATGGAATTGACTTCCTTCGAGTGATTCCTCGGAATGTATGGAGCAGGCAGAGCTAACGCTCTCCTCGGAGAGGTAGCGCCACATTTCTCCGTCTTCACTCGACGCCATCGCGTGCGAGTCTGAACTGCAGTCCGGAGTGCCTTACAGAGAAATTTTGACTTTGACTAGAAATATTTCGTGAGGTGCCTAATAGGGCCTAATTGGCCCTATTAGGTTGAAAATATATTTATTTTATTCATGGAGACACAATTTTTTTTAAAACTGACAAGAAATTATGATGTTCTTCTTAGTTTAGTAGTATATTCATCACCTTTTCTTAGCTTTGTTTGATAAGAGAATTTAGAATTTTTGATGCAATCATTTTGACAGTTCATCTTTAAGGGACGAGAGAAATATTGAAAAAGCATTTATTTTATTCATTAAGAAACACAAATTTTTCTTTCAACTGATAAACAATTATCGACTTCTACTTAGGTTAATAATATAATAATTACAAAATAAAAAGAAATTTTTATATACCATGTTTATAAATTTTCTGTATATCAAACCACTATATATTTCAAAGCAAAAAGCCATCGACATGCAAATTTTGAAAATGATTGTGAAGGAATACATGCCCTTCAGTATCGTGGAAAATGGAGAATTCAAAGAACTGCTACGACTGCTTTGTCCCAGTTATATGCCGACTAGCAGAAAAACACTATCCACGACTCATTTGGATATGCTATATAATGATACTGTGGACATTTTCCGGTACAAGCTGAATAAAGCGACTGCTGTTTGTTTGACCACAGATGGGTGGACATCGATTAATAATGACAGTTTTATAGCTGTCACAGCTCATTACATAAACGCTGATACAAATTTGGAGTGTTATTTGTTGGGCTGCGTGGAATTCAATGAAACCCACACGTCGAAACATATAGCTAAATTCCTCAGAAATTTAACTGAAAAATGGCAACTTTGCCATAAAGTTACTTGTGTAGTCACGGATAATGCCGCTAATATGATAGCAGCAATAAGAGAAAATGGTTGGAGACACATTCCGTGCTTTGCTCATTCTCTAAACTTAGTGGTACAGAGTGGTCTGCGAGAAATAAAAAACATCACTGATAAAGTAAAAGCAATCGCAGAACATTTTAAAATGAGCGCAATGGCTCAATGAAAATTAAAATATTTACCAACTCAGATGGGTCTACCTGTGCTTAAACTCAAACAAGACGTGACAACACGATGGAATTCAACTTTCGAAATGTTTACAAGATTCTTGAAAAACAAAGAACCCGTGTTGTCAGCATTCGGAATTCTACAACTAAATTTTCAGCTGACACCAACCGAATGGGAGATTCACGAGCAGGCTGTTCAGTTGTTAAATGTGTTCAATTTGGTCACAACAGAGATATGTGCAGAAAAAACTGTTTCTGTTTCAAAAACTTCTGTGTCGTGCAGAGTAATTTTTAAACACATAAACTTAAACTTAGCTCAGCCTGTTCACGAAGAAGTAAAAAGAATGGGCGAAAAATTCCTTGAGGAGATGAATAGGAGGTTTAAAGACTACGAAAATTTAGAGATCCTGCAGCAATCAGTGATTTTTACCCTCGGTTAAAAATGGTATATCGGATGTAAAATATCCAACTTTTTTAAACAGTTTTCAGCGGAAAATTTCTTTCCTTAAATCGAAATTTGAAAGGACTGCTGAAGATGGAAAAACTTTACTAAAGGATGCATGTAACGGCAAAAAAAATATTGCTAAATCTGAGTATTTAGTTGATTTATGCGCAGACTATACACAAGCAGTCGAGCCTGTTACAATAAATCCATTGTCAGCATGCACTGTAGAAATTGACTGCTATCTGAAAAATAGATATTTATCTCCAAAAGAAAAACCTTTGATTTATTGGAAACTGAATAAAGATAGATTTCCAGCTCTTTACGAAATGGTATTGAGACGTTTATGTCTACCTGCTACCTGCGTGCGATGTGAAAGAATAACATAATACATTGGTACGCATTTGAAAAAAGAAGTGTAGCTCTGTCTGTTTTGGGCAGATTTTAATGAAACCTGGTAAGTAAATGTTTCTCGAGCCTTATTTTAATTTATAAGTAATCCGGCTGAAATCCAATGTTACAATTGAATGTGAAAACCATTTGCTTAGAAATATGTGCTCCGAACTTAGAGAAGTATTTAGAAATAGTAAGTATGGTCCTTGTTATATAAGAAAAGAACTTGGCAGTAAAATTCTCAAAATGAGACAAGCAGTTGTGTGTACTGTTCGATACAGGAAAAGGCAAACACAAATATCTTCATATGAAATTCTGAAAAGTTTGCGTAGGGACATTTTAAATGCTCCTCTTCATATATATTCGGGGAACACAAAAGATGTAAAATATATTTTTGTAAAAAAACGCAAAAATTTCATTCCTGAATTCACAAAATGTGGACGGCTTTATAGAATCAATTAGCTGACAATGCGAAAATCTGTTATTCGATGGGAATAACAATTCTGTTGAAGAACAGAATACAAGAGTTACCAAGTGCATCGGAAGCAAACGAGTAAAATTTTGCATGAGGCAGTCGTACCAAGCTAGATACAAAGCAGCAGCCCTGTCTCTGAACAGTAAAACACCAAACCGAAAAATGTTCCTGGGCCTCCACGGAAGAAGTCCAGGAACACGGACGAAGTTGTTTGAAAAAAGGAGTGTTGGAAATGAAAGCAGGATTAAACGTAAAAAATAAAAATCTGGAAGTTTGGTTTAGCAACCAAGATGTCTGTTTCCGTCTGTAGAACAAAAAGCAAACTATGGAAGCCAGCCACAGAGACCAGATCTTCCCTCTGATTTATTAAACATATAGAAAAATGAATTTCTGGAAACCCTTAAATTAACAGAGGAAGAGAGGATACGAATGCAAAAACGGACTATTCTCCAACGAGATAGCCCAGTGTGGCTGGATGAAAGGAGAAAACATCAAAGCAGCATCAAATTTCGGCCACGTATGAGCAAGAAGGGCGGATACAGGGTGCGATATTTAGTTAAATCGCTTTTGTATTGCCAGTATGACACCGAGGCCCTCAGATACGGTAGTCATCACGAAAAAGATGCTTTAAATTACCTAAAAGAACGCTTTAATATAAACATCCAACCATGTGGACTTTTCGTAGATCCCGAATTCCGTATCTTGGTGCTACACCAGATTGGCTGATAAGATAATGTTGTCATAGATATCAAATGCCCCTTTTTGTTCCAAACAATCCTACCAGAGGAACCTATTGCTTTCTGATAATTTACCTTTTGGAAATATAATAAAAAAAACGAATGTACTGGTCCAATTAATAAAAAACTCATTTATTATTATCAAATCCACAAGGGCAGGCAGCTGCACATCACAAAAATAAACTATTGCCTACTGGTGCTGTGTACCAAACAGGGTGCAAAAGTTGAGAAAATTGGAAAGGATGATGATTTTTGGAAAAATTTTATAGAGTGAAAAGTTAAATTATTTTATTTCGATTGCTTGCTTCCAGAGCTCGTAGATCCACGATTACTGCGATCAGTGCCAATACGCAGTCCTTCTTATATTTTGGCTGCACAACAAAAGAAATATAAAAAAAATTCAAGAAAATCTTGAAGTTTGTAAAAATAAAGCTTAAAAGATCTTTTCAATTTATTTTTTACGAAACGAAAACTTCAAAAACTTCGAAAACTTTTCAAAACGAAAACTTCAAAATAGTTATTCATTTCATCGTGGCTCTGAAGAAAGTGCTAGTGACTTATCCTCTGATAATGGAGGTATAAACATTATAATAGACTTAAAACCCTCTGAAGCCCATAGCCGGCCGAACCAGCCCATCATTCAGAAGTCCAGCCGGCCGGCCGAAACTCTCCTAAATTTCCTTCCCCCTCTTGTGCCTGCTAGGTGGTCATTTTACCAATCATTCAATGTCCCCGCACAGTTGTTATCTTTTCTGTTTATCTTCTATTATTGTCTAGAACCTGTCCCCGCGTACTTTATGACTGGATACTGAGTGGGGACTTTTGGAACTGGTGCACAATTTTAGCATAGTTCTTTCTGTCCAGTCGCTTTCATTTTGAGATCTAGTGCATTCAGATTACACTTTTAGATATTCCTAATTTATTTTACTTTTAAAATGAGTAGATATCGTAAAGTTTTGAGCCAGGAAGAAATAGATGCGATCCTCTTTGCGGACACAGATGAGTCCGATTTAGAATTAGAGGATGATGATGGTCTTTAGGATGATGGACTTTAGGCTGAATAAACAGTCCACAATACAAGTGATAGAGAGAATAAAAACTATGTTGGCGACTGAAAGATTATCACGTCATATAAGGGTAAATACATTTTCTTCTTTTGTTTGTATATTATTCTTAAAGCTAATGTCCTTAATTTACAAGGAAAACATTTTATTTCATTCTTTAATGTGACGTTACGGTATTCTTAAGAGCTGTTTGGTCCTTTGCACAGTTAATAGATTAATTTTAAAAGGAAATTTTTTTTACTCAAAGAGAATATTTGAATTCATTTCTTCTGTATTTAAAATCCTCCAATTAATAAGAGGAAAATAAAATTAATTGTTAAATTACGTAGAAAAACCTTAATATTAATGATAGATGCCATTATACTGAAATGTCAGATATTGATAAAAATTATTTGTGAACTGAGTGGTATCTAGATAAAAAAAGATTAGCCCAAACACAAATATTTACATTATATTTGGAACAGTGTTACTGAAATAAACTGTTTCTGTTTATTTTAAATTTTGTACTAAAATTTCAAGATTTTCATTTATTCTCTAGCTTTTCTCTTTATTAATTTTCCTGTAATATTGAGTTCTCATATTGTCATTGTATTGGTTATGTTTTTAATATAGAGATTTCTGTATTTTACACTTCTTACTCTGTTATTGTGTCATTCATTAAGGTTTTAGCTGCCCTGCGATTTTATGCCACTGGCAGCTACCAACAGTCAATTGGAAATGATATGTTTCTTGGACTCAGCCAAAAGACTGTTAGCCGGTGCATTCAATCAGTAAGCCATGCAATAATGACATCAATGATGGGAGAATGTGTTAAGTTTCCCGATGTTCAAGAGCAGCAGGAAATTAAGAGGAGGTTTTACTCCTCATATGGACTCCCAGGAATTGTAGGGTGCATTGATTGTACCCATGTAGCTGTAATGCAGCCAACTGACGATTCAGAGCGGATGTCCCTATCTTATCTCAACAGAAAAGGTTTTTACTCTATCAATGTTCAGCTGGTAAGTTAAACTTTCAAATATATTTTAGCATAACAGAATTTTTATAATTTTTAATAAAATGATTCTTTTATTAAAGAGAAAAAAATTATAATAATTATCATAAAGCTCTCAAGATTTTCAAAAACTGTCATGATTTCTTTCATTGAAAATATAATTGGTCCAATGTATTTAATTTTCTATAGATTTCGGATGATACTCTAAAAATAAGGGCTTGTAGCGCCAGATACCCTGGGAGTGTCCACGACGCATTTATATGGCGGCATAGTGGCATCAAATCGCATATAAGGAGGCAGCAAGAGAATGGAAACAGTGCGTGGGTATTAGGTATGTAAATAGTGAACTTCTGATATTAAAACGTGATCAACATAAGTTATTTTGAAAATTTAATATGTACTAAGGAACAATTATTGTCATAATTTCTTCTGTGTTAATTTGGCTGTTATCCTCCATGTTGCAAACTGTAATATCTCTAGCAAACTAACTTTTCTTTCATGTATAACCTTTTGTAATTGCTATGTAATTAATTTAACATTTCAGGTGATAGCGGTTATCCTCTGGAGCCATGGTTAATGACACCATTTCTGGACCCTGCTTCGCCAGATGAAGAGACATTTAACTCCAAACATGCCTCTGCTCGCAATGTAATCGAGAGATGCAATGGTGTTCTTAAATCTCGATTTAGGTGTCTGTTAAGGCACCGGGTTTTAAATTATGATCCCACACATGCATCATATATCATAAATGCTTGTATTATATTGCATAATTTATGCCCACAACATAATTTGATACTGGATGATGAAATCATGAGTGATGATGATGATGATGATCAAGAAGAGGAGGATCAGGTAAATTCGGTATATAATATGCCGAATTTACAAATTACAGCCCAGCGGCAAAGAAAACAAATAGCTCTGGCATTATAATTCTTTTACATACCTTACGCCACTGTTCAGCGGACTTCAGTGCACCTCCTGATGCATTTAACGATTCTGCCAGGTCATCCCATTTCCTTTTTCGATCATTTTTGGTAAAATGAGAAGTTAGTTTACCCTGTCTCACTTCGGGATTATTTTCCATAAAGTAAACTAACATTTCAAATTGATTATTGGTTGCCCGCGAAGCTTTTCTTTTTCCTTCTGCATCCATTTTAATTCAAAATGAATTATACTAAGAGATATAAATCAATTGAACGAAAATTCTGGGCGGATCTTTACTAACCTACTTGAATTCTGCCGCCTAAATTCTGAGACTCACGTACTAAGCGAAACCAAAATTGTCCAGAAACGATGAACAAATGAAGCAATGTTATTGGCTTATCGTTAATCGTTATCAGAAAAAACGTAGTAGCTAGTGGGCGGTGCTTATCCAGAATTCGAACGGTAAAAGCTTTCTCACTGCGTACGGAAAGGGTGGCTGAGACTACCGATTTTGCTCGCATCCGAGAACAGCGTACGAGGTGAACTGCATCTCGGACGGGGAGAATAGGCTTTGCGCCTATTTACAAACAAACACTGCGACTGCGCACGTTGGTTGGCAAAACATACGTTAGTTTAACATGGCGTTCTACGATCACGCATATGATAAATTCTTCAAAAATTTATCTAATTATGCAAATAATTTAGAAGGATCCAACAAGGAGACTTATGTTGATAAGTTAATTGTTAAAACAGACGATGGAGGTTTCTTTTGCCTTCCGGATCCATATTTATTGGATAATGAAGATTGGGTTGATGACATATCTCTATGGCCGGTTATTAAGAAATCGGACATCGAACGATTTTTACAGTTGGCGCCTGGAAAAAATGTTAAATCCCGTAAAGCATACGAGTACGTTGTTTGTGGTAAGTTGAATTTGTATAATTTTATATGATCTCGACTAATTTTTTATAACTATATATAAAATATTATTTTACTCTATAGCTATTCTTACTTTGCACGTGTTGAATTATGTGTAAATTTTACAGTGGTATCTATTCTATGCTTATCATATATTTATGACGATTTTCATTTTACTGAAATATTAGTTTTAAATGTGAAAAATTAATGTAATTAGTGAAATTCTTAACTTGATAACTCTTTTTTTTTAAGTTGTTAAAATTGCAGCTAATAACACCATTGGAATTGATTGTTTACAGTGGTGTAAATTTTACTGTTTCTTATCCTGATAATGATTCTAGGTATTTATATATTTTTTTTGCTCTGAATGTTTTGATAAATAAATTCTCCTTTTTTTATAGGGAAAGTTCAGCAAGTTAAAATATACATCCCAAATGGCTTGCCAGAATTCAGAATAGTGTCATCATTTGTGCAACTATCACAGAAATTAAATAAGGAAATTTACAATGCCTGGTTAATTTTGAAATCTGATGGTTATATAGTGTCTGCTCATTGCACTTGTATGGCTGGGTTAGTATTGTAAGATTCATGTGTACCACTTTGTAATGTTGCATTGTTACCTTTCTGTTTATTATTTACTCTTCAGAGATATATAATGGAAATTGGCACTCATTTTAATGTCATTAGTCTTAAAATTAAGTTTTAAACAAATAAATTTATCTTTTCAGATTTGGTGAAGTATGCTGTCATGTATCAGCAATACTTTATCAAATGCAGCTGGCTGACATTATGGAACTAACAAGAGCTCCTACTGAAAAACGCTGTGCTTGGAAGAACAGTTCCAGGAAAAATGTAATATTTGCAAATAAGAAATACTTCTTAAATTTCATTATCTGCTTTTATGAAGGCATTGATTTTTTGCCCTGTATTTTTTAAAAATCTCTAAATTGATCATTTTATATATTAAATAAAAATAAGTGTATTAAGATTTCATGTGTCCATGCTTAAAATATGGAATTCTATATTAGAGAACTCTTTTAACAAAGCATTTTTATATTTATTTTCAGGATAAAAGTGCATTATTGAAAGATGTCGACTTGAACAAAGTGCAGTGGGAAAACTGCACTAAAAAAAGGAGACGCGAATCGATAATATCTCCTCGGGATGTATCACCTGTGAGCGATAAACAGATAGCGGAATTAAAATTAATTTCGCCAAATTCTGTTTCCTTCACTTCTTATACCGATGACAGCTGCACTGACACTGGTTCTGAAAATGATGATGATAAAGATGTTCCTCCTCCAATACCAGAAATAATTAGAAACTCCCACAATGCAGTGAAAAATTTAGAAACATTGCAGGCGTACTTCAATGGCAAAAATTTAACTTGCATTGAATTAAAAACCAGAAGCCAACGCAACAGCATGTGGTTTCAGCAGCGATGTGGGAGGTTAACATCTTCAAACTTTGGAGAAATTTTGAAGAAGAAAAAGGTGTCATTAAAATTTGTAGAAAAATTTACGACAATTCCAAAGGAGTTGAACGTCCCATCTGTAAAGTGGGGCAGATCGAAGGAAGAGACAGCTTTTCAAGCTTATTTTGATATAGAGAAGACTAAGCATGTGAATTTCACTGTAAGGAAAGCTGGTCTCTTCATTTGTAAAAGTGACCCATACCTGGCATGTTCGCCAGATGGCATCGTCCACTGTGACTGCTGTGGAGAGGGCGTTTTAGAAATAAAATGCCCATTTAAATATAAAAATATTGATCCTAGAAACATTTCCAAGTCAGACAAAACATTTTGTCTGAATTTAGATGGATCAATAAAAGAACAGCATTCATATTTTGCGCAGATCCAAGGCCAAATGGCTATTACTAACACTGAGTATTGTGATTTGGTCATATGGACTACAGTAGATTTGTATGCTTGTAGAGTACGCTACGATGACCATTTTTGGGACACCAGCAAAAATATTCTACAATCTTTTTATTTTTAAGACGTGTTCCCAAAGCTTTTATCTTCATAATTTGTATATTTATGCAAAATGTTTTGTATTTTTTATGATGCGATAGCATCATGAAAAATACACGTCGATTAGGCCTCCTCGGGGGAAACCACGTTAAAAAAACGCGCCTGGAAGTTTTACCTCTTGGTGGTGTGGAAAAAAACTTCACTGTTTTTGTTATTATAAGTTATGTGTTTGAGCCCGTATTGCGTAGGTGCGAAATACAGCTTGGCGCAGTTCAAGGCTAGCTTCGAAAAATAACCAGAGAGCTTTTGGAAGTGTACTAGGTGCATGACACCTTTTTTCTGGTGTCACGGTGTTGGTGAGCGAGGTGCATGGCATGGCAGGAATCCATTAGGTATCTTATTTTCCATGACCATTAAGTATTTACTCTTTCATTATGTTTTATTAAATAAACTTCTTATTTGCTCCTTAACCATATAGTCTGTCACTAAATTTACTTTAATAGATAATGTTTTCACTAGTGAGAATTAAATTTATGAACATAGTAATCTGCTTAGCACGTGGGTCAGGCTGTCTGTAGGGTATTTCTTGCTTGGTTAAGTGCGGTTATCCTAAAACATCACTACTTTATTTAATATATATGTTACCTGAGACAACCTGTCTGGGTTATCGTTCATATCGTATTGTTTCTGTAAGTTAAATCAGTAACTTAATTTTTACATAACGCATTTTCATGTCTCGCCATTTTTGGCTGACTTAGCTTTTTTCTAATCTGCTACCACTTGTTCCGCTGCGGCTTCCCATGACATTTGGTGCAGTAACATTTGGTGCAGTGACCAGCCCTTAAAATTAATAGTAATATTTAAGGATAATAATTGTCTCATTTATCGGTAACATTTTTTAATTCTTTAACCTTTGTGAGTAACAGGATATATTTTACTGCTGAATTACAATTTTTGATTTAAACTTCATACATTATTGATATGAATTCATTTCTTAATATAAAGTGCTAATTATGTTTCATTCATGCAACCTATCATATTTATATGTTCAAATTTAATATTTCTGACTGATAATTGACATTTATGCTGAAATTTTTAATGCTAATTAAGCTGTGGTGAACTCAAGCATAATATTTGAAAATTGTTTTATTGAATAGTATCCCCTTTTGTGTATGCATAACTTTTAATATACCTGTTTTCTTAATTATATCCATAATTCATAATTCGTTACATATTGTCATTTGCTGGTTCGTGTTATCTCCAATTGAATTCTGCTCTTGTTTTTTTTTATTATTTCTTTTACACATTGAAGGTGTAAATCAATTCCTTATATTTATTGTGATCCCTGGTGGAATTCTTGTTCACTCGTGTACATTTCATTTTTGGCTGGTCATGGCTAACAAGGGAGATAATCGATTCAATGTAACTATACAACCATTCGAAGGCGATGCTGAGTTGTTACCTTTTTTCTCTAAGCAAGTCAGGGACTTAGCGAAAGTAAATAGGTGGTCAGTTGCTCAAACATCTATATTTATCAGGTCAAAATTGGTAGGGCCTGCTTTAAAATATGTCATTGGTACTCCAGAGTTGCTTGAAACAGAGGATTATGAATTTTTGTTGGAAGGGTTGAAATCGTTCTTTGCTCCGAGTTCTTCCATAAACCCTGCATTACTAAACCCTCAGACCATAACTCTTTTACCTGCTGAATCTATAAGAAATCTTGCTCACAGGATTTCAGTTCAGATTTCCAAGGTTTACCCCACTGTCAAAGATCCTGAAGTTCTCAATAATTTAAAGTTGGTTGCTTTATTTAATGCCCTTCCTCAGGACATCAAGGTCCAATTGTTGAGGGATAACATAAAGGATTTTCAGGCTGCTGTTATGAGAGCTGACACTTTGAAGCAATTAGAATCTTCTAACAACTTAGTCAGTTCTGTAAATTAAATAGTTCCTTGTAAGTGCAGGAACTCCATGCAGAAATAAATGCTCTTAAGGAACAGGTCATTTTGCTCTTTCAACCTAATAGCCAGGTAAATGCAATCCAGGCTTCTTCGACTTTGTCATCCAACACCCAAACTCACGTCAGAAGGCCACTGCCTTCAGAAAAGTTTCAAAGAAAAGCTCAACGTAATAACAATAGTTCTCATGCATCCTTCTCTAGGTCTGGGTCCAGGCATAATGTTTCACGAGTTGTATGTCAATATTGTAACAAGTCAGGTCACGTGTTGGCAAAATGCTTTAAATTCCAAAGAGAATTTCGTAGTGACCAATCTTCACATGGTTCACATACTCGTAACTCTAGGCAGTCAAACAACTCATTCAGGCATAACTCATACAGAGGAAGGAATTCGAATTTGAATCCTAATGCCTCTTCCTTTGCTCAGGATTCTTTAAACCAGCAATGAGACAAGCTAATGCTGATGTACCTTCGTCTCTCCAGTATTCTTCATCAGCCAATTTTAATAATCCTAATTATGTCAATAATAGTGATTTGGTACAGCAACAGTGCCCCAATTTTTCTGTAAATAATAGAAGTACTGAAAATCTTAATGTGCAGTGTAGTAATAATGTTCAACAAAGTTTTTCTTCTGTTGATTGTCAAACTTCTTCTGCTATCAAAATTATGAACTCCACTGCTACTCAGTGTGAGATCCCTGTTAATGATAATGCATTACATGCTAATAGCAAAATTGTCATTGAAAGGATATGTAGTGCTCAAACCTCTGCTAAATTACCTATGGTGACAATAAAATTTCCTCAAACAAATATAATTGGATTAATAGACACAGGTCCTTCTATCTCGTTACTCGACCAGTCATTTTTCCACATGAACAAGCAGTCTCTTAATTATAAAAACATTTCTAGACAGGTGTCTATATCAAGTATCAACTCTTCTGTCAATTTCTCTTCCTGTATCAATTTATCTTTCAAACTTGAAAAGAAATTCTTCAAACATCCTTTTTTTGTTACAAATTTGAATGATAAGTCTTTTTCTGCCATAATTGGTTATGATTTTCTTACCAAATTTCATGTGGATATTTTAAATTCGCAAGCTTCCATCACATTTGAGGATATTGCCATTCCATTTATTGATTCTGAAAATAAAGGTGTACATTCTCATGTTGTTGTAAATGCTCAGAATGCTACTCTTGTTTCTAAAACTATAATCAAACCAAATTCTTCTTTTTTTTTTAAAATCAGTGCTCCAATAATCAATTCAAATTCTGATTTATTCTTTGAACCTGTTGTTAAAAATCCAAATCTTTTAGTTCATCCATCCATTATTGCGAAAATTACAGTTTTTCCATTACTGAAAAACAATGTTTTTTTTTTTTTTTGGGGGGGGGGCATCTCCTCAGTAATCATCTTATATGGCTTCATAGACGGAGTGAAGAACCAGCAATGACGTCAGTGACTGCTGGACTCTTAAAGCCTAACAGTTTTGCTTTCAAGAAATCTGATATATATATATATATAAAAAATTCAGCGTTTAAAACTACATAATTTAGAAGATTTTGCGTGGTGTCTGTGCAAAAACAAAATAATACGTGATACAGAAGAAATATCCGATAGTTCCGGAAATCGACCTTCAAGTTCTAATCATGAAAATAGTTATAATCCAGCATCTGATCCAACTTGGACTGTCTTTAATGCAAAGCTGTTAAAAGAAAAAAAACCAACCACTCACATACGTGCTCTACCAATCATACCAGCTACTCCAATCCCAGCTCCCAGCTCTACCAATCATACCAGCCAAGGAGGTACTTTGTCGCAGGAGATGAAAAGAGGGTGACATTATCGGGATAGTTTGCACTTTAAAGGAAAGATTTTTTTATGATTCCCTTTTGTTTCCCCTGAAACCATTTATTTCCCGGATAACACGGGGCAGGGCTCCGTCATTTCCTGTCGCTCGAAACGAAAAGAGGTTTTAGAATGGAAAGGCCGTTAGTACAATGATCCGTCGTTGCTCAATCATACTCAATCTATTTAAAAGAATAACTGAGATCATTCGATCTCCTGAGCATCCTGTGCAACAGCTAATCACCATCTTCCAAGAAATTTCGAACTACTTCGATCCCCCACCTGTTCATGGCTAGTTCTTCTTCCTTTCCGTCACTGCAAGTTCTGTTCTGGAATGCGAACGGTCTTTCCAATAAAATTAATGAATTCAGGCAGTTCATGGAAGCCTCTAATATTGACGTTGCTTTAATACAAGAAACGAAATTTTCTGCACCTTGGCGCTATAATATTACTAATTATAATCTTTATCGTAATGATCGTCCCCCCCCCCTCCCTCATTCTACTTCTCATCCTGGTGGTGGTACTGCAATCTATATCCGAAGGGGCTTAGACCACTATAAAATAAATAATATCTCTCGTTCCGGCCGAGCCCTCCAAAAATTTGTCACCGACAACGCTAATATTAATTTTATGCCCCCCCCCACCCCTACTCACTTCTATAGAACGGGCTCTAGCACTATCGACCTTGCTCTCACCAAAAATATCCCCTACCCTTACACCATCGAAACTCTTAATCTCTTCGACTCTGACCATCTTCCTGTGTTAATTAATTTTGATCGGCAGGTCGATATTCAAAATCCCAATCCCCCACTAGCACCAACTGGAAGCAGTTCCAAGAAATCCTCCAATATTCCACCCTCTTCTACCCCATCATTCGCAGCCCCGAGGACATAAGAGTATGCCACCAACAGCTTAACGACAGCCATTGAATACGCCAAGGCTAAATCCACGCATGCTTTGAAAAAGCCACGTTATCATAATCTCCCACCTAATATCGTTAAATTAATTAAAGATCGTAATGTCGCTCGTAAACTGTTTCAATTTACCCGTCTCCCCCACCATAGGAGTAATTATCATCTCCTACGCGCACGTATCCGTCGCGATATTCGAATCTTCCGTAACTCCACATGGGCTGAATTCATTAAGGGCTTGATCCCGATGATAACTCCGTCTGGCAATTTGTCAGACGTCTTCGTAAGCAGCACACTCAATTTCCGCCCATTCAAGGCCGACATGGAGTTGCTATGACTGACTTAGACAAAGCTAACGCCATCGCTGACTCCTACAGAGAGCAATTCTCTCCTAACAACGACTTGGTCGATGAGGAAAATGATAGACTTGTCCTCACGACCGTTCAAAATTTCCTTTCCACCCCCCTACCGACTCTACTTCCCCCACTACCTTCTTTGAAATCACGGATATTATTCAAAATCTTAATAATAAGAAAGCTCCTGGCATAGACAACATTAATAATTTAATTCTTAAAAGCCTTCCAACCAATATTATTCTTTATTTCACTGTAATAGTTAATTCCATTCTTAAATTTAATTACTTCCCCACTTGTTGGAAGACTTCAATAATCTGCCCTATCCCCAATCCAGGGGGGGGGAGCCGTATTCTTCCCCAGAGTTATCGTCCAATCAGCTTGGTGTGCTCCCTTAGTAAGGTGGCGGAGCGCGTCATTCTTCACAGAATCAACGAGCATCTCGACCAGGGGGGAGATTCGGTGTCCTGCCTCTGTTGAGTACGGACGTGTTTTTTCTGCGCTCTCACCAGCGTTAAGCCTAGCGCTAACGCACGTGCTTTTCCCTTGTCCTAGATGTGTTAAGTGTAGCGGGGACCATTTATCCCACCTATGTCCCTCAGGTAAAAATATAGAGTCCCCAACCTGCTGTAACTGCAGTGGTAATCACCCTGCCAGTTACAGAGGCTGTGAAAAATTCCCCAAGATAAAAGTTATAAAAGATACTAGACAAACTCAACCCCCCAACCCCATTAATAATACTGTCACTTCTCATTCGCAAATGCACTAACTAATACCATAAACATCCAAAATCCCCCACAAACCCAATTCCAGCCCCCCCCCTCCCAAGCTGATCTTCAACTATCCCAAGCCCCCAGCGTAGAACAAAACTCCCCCCAAAATCAAGTTTCTGCCCTAATTAATGAAATTAACCAAGAAATCAATAATATTGACTATAACGCTATAATCCCACAGATCAAACACATCCTTTCTGAAATCAAACAACAAACTAATCATGTTAATAAGCTGGAGATATATCTACGATATCTCCCTAATCTGATCTCCATCCCACATCATGGCTAATTGCCAAAGTCTTTGCCTCACCGTTCTTTCTTGGAATGCCAATGGAATGCCAATGAAACTATAAAATCTATGAAGAATTAAACTTCCCCCCTCACTAAATTCATTCACTCCCTTAATATTAAGTTTTATGACAGCATCGAAGCTAACGAACTTACTGTCCTAACAGATCTATCAGACTATGATCATAGGAAACCCTTCAATAGAAAGAGGCCAAGAGAATCTTTGGCTCTTGACTGGTAATTCCCCTCCTTTAGGTATGTCCCAGTAGGACAGACGGTAGAGCGCGGATCTCGCAACCTGTAGGAAGTGAGTTCGAATCCCCATGATTTCACTTTTTTCAAAATTACCCCCTCCCCTCCAGTTAGCTGGGTTCTGGCTTGCAATCTCCTTTCTAGTGTCTGTCCTTAATTTACTTAAAAAAAATTATAAAATTTATACGTAGACCCCGGTTTACGCCAAAAAACATTTAAAAAATTCTAAAAATGATACTTGAGTTTGGATTCAAGCTCAAGGTAAAAAATTCTTATATTTATTAACATTTATTCTCCTTCTTAGTTATTTTCCTTTTCTCTATCCACTAAACTTTCTCAGGTCGCAGAAATTCGAGGAAACAAACACACTTCTCTCCTATCTCTTTTTTACTAACATCTACCGACATTTATATTCCGGGAAACTCCAGTAAAAGCCAAGTTATTTTTTAGAAGTTGGGGGTAAAACTTTACCCGGGCACTTCTACTCAATCTTGTTGCCGATTGCCGATCGGAAAACATTTCAGTTCTTGCAGTCATGCAGAAACGGAGCGATTTATCTGACGTCCAAAAGGGCATGATCATTGGCTTCCGGGACAAAGGTGGAAGCATTTCCGAAACGGCTAATTTTGTAAACTGTTCGCGGGTCGCCGTGGTAAAAGTATACCGTGCCTGGCAAAATGGTACTATCCAAAATCAGCGACGGGGCAAATTTGGTCCATCACGGGCCATAGATGACAGAGGTGAACGACGGCTGCAGAGATGCGTTCGGGCGAATAGACGTGCAACCGTTGAGCAACTGACGGTCCAGATGAACCAAGGGGCTACCAACAGTGTCTCTACAACGACGGTTCAGCAAACGTTGCTGCGTAAGGGCCTCCGCAGCAGACGCCTGGTTAAAGCACCTATGGTGACTGCTGTTCATCAGCGACAAGGCTGGAATTTGCACGCCAGTACCGCAACTGGACTTCCACTGAGTGGAGACAGGTGGCCTTTTCCGATGAATCACGTTTTATGCTCCATCGGACAGATGCACGTTAGCGTATACGGCGTGACACGTCTGAAAGCAAACACCCTGCAAGAATTGCCGGAAGGGTCCAAGCTAGAGGAGGGAGCATTATGGTCTGGGGAATGGTTTTCTGTTGGGGTTATTTTCAGATACAACTGTTATTCTTATTTTTAGGAGCAGTTTAGTTAGTCATTTCTTGAGAGTTTCTTCATATTTTTCTGAGCTTTTTTTATTCAAAATGAGAATCCGTAAACCTTTGACTCAAGACGAAATTAACACCATTTTATTTGCAGACACCCATGAATCGGATTTCGATTTCGATGAAGAAGATGGGTGGGGAGAAAGTAGTATGGTTGAAAATAATAATGATAGAAATTCTTTTGAAAATTCCGTTTTTGAAGAGGAAGAAAGCGATGAAACTTCACTTCTGAATACATCACTTCCAACTGATGAAGACGTGCAAGTGTCATGGTCAGACACTGAAAAAGGAGGATATGACATTTTTGAAATTTTCAAATCTTTCTGGTCCTGTTGATGACTTACCCGTAGGCTCAAGTCCTTTACAATTCTTAAGACTTTTTTTAACGAATGAAGTGGTGGAATGTATGCGTGTTAATACGAACAAATACGCAGAATTTTGTGAAAAAAAGCGTGGAAGTAAGGATTTGTTCTGGAGTCCTGTGGAACAAATCAGCGAATAGTGGATATTTTTTGCAACAATGCTCATAATGAGCATTAACCATCTGCCTCGGATTTATGATTATTGGTCAATGAACCCGATTTTAGGAAATGAGGTGATCAAAAAGATCATAAGTAGGAACAGATTTCTGTCAATTAAACATTATTTTCACCTATCTGACAGGGAAAGTGAAAAAAATAGAGATGATGAAGAGTTCTCTTACACGCAGAAGGTTGAGCCTTTCATGTCCCAGATAAGGAACAAATTCACAAAACATTTTAAGCCTTATAAAAACCTTTCCATTGACGAAGCAATCCCGAAATTCAAAGGAAGGCTTGGAATTATTCAATATATGCCAATGAAACCCGATAACAGAGGACTGAAAATGTGGATGATGTGTACATCTCATTTGGGATATACCCTGAATTTTGATCTTTACAGCGGAAAAAATGGGACAATGAAGCGGTCAAATAAAGGGCTTGGATATGATGTGGTCTCTCACTTGGTGAACGGATTAGAGAATAAATGCCACCCTCTATATTTTGGTAGATTTTTTACAAGTGTTAACTTGGTAATTGACCTGCACAAGAAAGGTTACGGAGCATGTGGAACGGTGATGACAAACAGAAAAAAAATGCCTCCACAACTTAAAACGAGTTACCTACGAGAACCATACAGGGAATGAAAACAACATTGCTGAACTAGTGGGACCAATTGCCATAGGAAACGATAAACTGCCTTAATTCAAGTATGAAATCACGCTGCGAGACATGAATATCTGTAAGAGGGGACCATACCCCTTATTAACCCACTTTTCTTGGTTTATTCTGCAACCGCTGTTTCATACCTTAAGAGTGTTACGCACGATCATGCGTGTGGATTACAATTATTGAATGGTTATTTGTTTTGCATTGTATCAATGTATGTACATATCAAATTTCATTAAAATTGGTACAGTAGTTCTAGAGATAATCGACCACGTCTGCAAATTCTCTTAATTTCTTACACCAGTGTACATACATACATAAATACCGGATGGCCATAATTAAAACGTCCCTGCTCTGACCTCCTTGTATATCAAACTACTCAGCGTAATACCCTCAAAAGAAAATAATAGTACACTGCTAAACATTAAAAATGCAACAATATGAAGGAGGGGTTATAACAGTTAAATATATGCTGCCGGGATTAATATTAAACCTGATCCACACTCTAAAATAAAAGAAAATATACCTCATGCAATGGATAGTAAATGTTATTAATTTCTGTTTGAATAACTTCTCTATTGCTATGGAATTTGTAAATGTATACATCTATTTAATTTGAAATCCTTGTAGAGCTTCTTTGTCGAATCTTAGAATGTACAGAACCTGTTACAATGCTAGGCATTTCCACGAGAGGTTAAATTTATTCTTCAACCAGTGACCCATTAAAGAAATTTCTATGTATATATTTTTGTCCCAGTAAATCTCATACTCATGTAAAAGAAGTAGCACAACATCAATAACATCTTTTTATGTAACATTTACGAAAAGGGTTTTGAGTTAGAATTGTATAGTATATGTAAAAAATTAATTACAAATAACAAATTTTAACCGTGTTCTTCTCCACCATGTTTGCACTTCTAGACTATTACGATGGTTGATGCAATAAGAGGAAACCAAACTAACTGGGAACTTGACAGGAAATTTTCAAGTTTTAATGATTTAGAAGATGCTGTACGATTATTTTCTGAAGCAAATAAAGTCCATCTGTTCAGGCGAGATTCCCGGAAACTTGATTCTGCAACCAATAGAAGCAAGAGTGTTCAATCTGCTAATAAGAAATTGGTGTATTACACCATAAAATACTCATGTATTCAAGGGGGAAGAACTTACAAACAGAAAAAGGATGCCAAAGAAGAGAGAGACACAAAGTAAGCTATTACTTCTAATACTAGTCTTTATTTATGACTATGTTTCAGCTGTAGTTCAATCAAGATGCCTTTAACATCTAAATATTGATTATCTTGCATTTGTTTCTAATAAAATTTTTCTATCCAGGCTAAACGAGACAGGGAATAACACTCCCATATCTTATTGGCAGCATTCGACGTCCCTTGTCCTATGTATGACGGGTCTAAACGTTGAGATGTTTATAATGAATTTTATTTTTCTATCCATTTTTATGCTTTGAATTTAAACTTTTTTATTTGTATTATTATAACCCAAACTGTTTTATTTCTCCTTCTGGAACTGCATGCGATCCATCCCATAGCAACGAATAATGACATTTAATCCAGTAATATATATATATATATATATATATATATATATATATATATATATATATATATATATATATATATATATATATATATATATATATATATATATATATATATAGGGAGAGAGAGAGTACAGTATCCTGCTCTGTACAGTACTCTGCGGGGGAAACCAGTGATATATGGGCAGAGCGCCTGCAACGATCCTCCTATCGAGCGGTAATCGAACAGAGCATCAAAGTAGGAATGGGGAGTCTCGCGGGTCAAATGGTTTCAAGCGGGGTCGGGGGTACTTGTCTGAATGAATGTGGATGTACCATTTCAAAACTAAGAATGGTTTATTTACTGTGCAATCTATAATGTTATCATTTTTTTAAATCGACTTGTAACTGATATGCTTTATTATTTGTAACTGACATACATGCTTATAACGCTGTTCATAGAGGCCGCGCTTTATTTATTTAAGGTATGAGATTGTAATCTGTCAAAACTTCTTAAATATTTTAATAAATTAAGTTGAATATTATTTATATTTATGCAAGACTCGTGAGTTCTTTCTCTTTTTTAGAACTAGGAGAACTGGCTGCCAGTTCTATTTACAGTTTCACCTCTCAAAGGATGGGAAGTATCTGGAACTGTCGGACAACAATTAAAACCACAACCATGTAATTAACGGTGCGTTGTATAAAATGCATCCGAGAGAGAGGCGTTTGCCTGAAAACATTCAAAAGGAAGCTGCAGATTTGATGAACATGCAGGTGAATAAAAAATTGCGGCAGGCAAAAATTCGCAAGGAAACAGGAAAGAACGTCCCCCTAAAAGGTCTTTCAAACATAGCTACTAAATACAAGGCACCATCAGAGAATTTGGAATCTATTACAAACAAATTGCAGAATGAATATCATTGTTCTGTAAATATATTATACAAAGATAATGTGCTGCACGGTATCTTTTTCCAAGATTCCAATATGGCAGATGCATACTGGTTTTATCTAGAAATTTTGTTTCTTGACGGAACTTAGATATTAGAAATGGACGGAACTGGATATTAGAAATCGCTGTTCTAATCTGGTTCATTTGAAAGTCGAGTCTCTGATTCGATATATTTTGAATTAAAATATTCTAAAAGAAATGCCTCTAAGGAGAGACAGAGGAAATCCTGATGCCCTGCAAATAATACGAGAGTCACGAAAGCATATATTCGTTGTTAATACACATACTTTACCCAATTTAAAACTTTACAACTTTGTATCTGCTTTTAAACGACTGTTGCATCGTATCAAATTATTCGATAACCAATTATAACTTGAATTTCCCGACAATGTCAGAAGAAAAACACTGTATCAGATATTCCGAAGATATAGGAAGACCAGCAAAAGATGGAGTGTGACGACATAGCTCCAAGATTAGCCAAAGCATATATTCGTTGTTAATACAGATTCTTTACCCAACTTTAAACGTTTCAACTTTTTATCTGATTTTAAACGACTGTTGCATCGTATCAAATTATTCGATAAAGAATTATAAAATGAATTTCCCGAAAATGGCAGAGAAAAAAAACACTGTACCAGAGATTCCGAAGAAGGAAGACCAACAAAACATGGAGTGTGACGACATAGCTCGAAGATTCATGAAAGCATATATTCGTTGTTAATACAGATACTTTACCGAATTTAAAAATTTTCAACATTTTATCTGTCTTTAAACGACTGCTGCATCGTATGAAATTATTCGATAACCAACTATAAGATGAACTTCCCGACAATGGCAGAAAAAGTCCCTGTAACAGATATTCCGAAGATAAAGAAGGAAGACCAGCAAAAGATGGAGTGTGACGACATAGCTCCAAGATTCACGAAAGCATATATTTGTAGTATGAAATTAGGGCTTAACCAACACACGAACCAGATGGGGATCGTGGAGGAAGGGGGCGTGGCCTCTTGAACAAAGAAGTTTGTAGTTCGCGTCTGACCACTTAATGAAAAGACTTTACTAGATAACTTTCCTATTCCAAATTTACAAGAAATGTTATACCTCTTTAAGTGGGGCTAGCCTATTTTCCACTCTCGACTTCAGGGTTTCACCAAATGTCTATGGATCCCAGTCATGTACATTTCATTGGGATAACTACGGAAATAGGTCTTTTTGAATTTAAACGTATGCTCTTTTGCTTAAAGAATGCCAGTTCCAGTTTCCAAAGATTAATGTCTATAGTATTATCAGGATTCTCAGAATTTGCAATAATTGTGTACATCGATGATATAGTAATTGCATCCAAAACTTTTGATGAGCATTTACATAAATTAGAATTAGTTTTCCAGCGTTTAAAAGTCGCAAATTTAAAATTAAAGCCTAAGAAATGTAAACTTGCTAAGGAGGAGATATCTTATTTAGGACATAGAGTGTGTAAAGGAAAGTTAATGCCTGACCCTAAAAATTTAGAATCGATTAAAACAGCTGTTCCGCCAAAAACTAAGAGGCAGGTCAGAGCATTTCTGGGGCTAACTGGGTTTTATAGAAAATTCATACAAAATTATTCTGAAGTTGCTCTTCCCCTAACTGATTTAACTAAAGAATCAAATGCTTTTAAATGGACGGATACTCATGAAACTGCTTTTAAAACCCTTAAGGATGCTCTGAACCATGTCTAATGTTACCAAACTTTGATATCCCCTTCACCTTGTTTACTAATGCATGTAAATAAGCTGTTGGTGCTGTGTTGTGAAGTTTCTCTCTGTGGTTAAATCTATGCCCTCCTGACTAAATATTAGCAATAGTTAATGAAAAGTGTATTTTCATCTCATGCACCTCGGACATCTGTTTTCTAGCCGCTAACGTGTTTTTTTTTTCTCCCACGTGGTCGGTTGTTGTTTCTCGAAATATACGTTTTAGCCATTTGCAAGTTTAAAAGCGTTAAAAATCCCTTTTTGGTATGATCAAAACTAAATTTCTTCTTTCAAGTTAATTTGGTGAGTTCGCAGTAAGTTTCTCTTTCTCCCTTTAGAATTTAAAGTAATTTCAGTAAGTTATGTTTGCAATTTATTTAGTGCTTCGCATAGTGATTCTAAAATGGCGGATGCTGCTAAAAATAGCCATCCTGTTTCAATTTTCCCGGCATCCGAAATTGGGCAGTTCGAGAAGAAAGGCGGAGCTTCAGCTTATCATGTGAGGTCGCGTACGTGGTCAGAGCCAATGAAAAAAGTTTTTGTGACGTCAGATGCAACGTTCGGTCACTTTTGGGCAGGTTTTTTTTTTTCGAGAGGAGATCGCCAGAACTAGCACTTCTTTACCAACTCAAATCCCTACGTGTGGAACAGTCCATTTCAAACAAGAGGTGAAATAGGTTTAAGGGTGGCGCCATCTATTCACTATTCTACGCTTCACTTCCCATTTACAAGTTGATCTGTATAACATTCGTAGGGATTTTAATATTGAGCAAAAAATTGTCCTGCACCCAGATGATGCAACGTCAGTAGATATCATTGTGCAAAAGATGAAAAATTCCTCTTATAATCCTGTGTTATTGTACAAACCTGTAGGAGTTCCTTTGGCTGATTTTCCTACGATCGATGAAAATGAATTCCTATTAGGATTAATGAACGACGCCCAGATAAAGTTATTTGAGATGTATATTATTTAGTTGTAAATAAATTTTAAAAAGTTATTAGCTTGTTAAAATCGTACTAAAATTTGTAGAATATTTATTTGAATATTTTATAACGTATACACTAAAATAGCCAAAATATTTGAAAATATAACCTTATTATGTTTTTTATCTTTGTATTTTGGTATTTACATACTTTCTCCGCGAAATCAATTTTTGATAGCATGTACTTCTGTCAGTTTATGATACTGATCATATATAAAATTGAATTAGGATCTATTGTCGAGAAGACAGAGAGGGGCTAATCTTCCGGATAGCCCCGGAAGTCTAAGAAATAGGAGCATTTAAGGCCAATAGTTAAGAAGTTTTGCCACCCGAGCACCTCGGTAATTTGCACTGACTCTGCACGCTAGTATGAAAATTTTGATGTTCTTTTCCCGTCAGATGTTCATAAAACTATAAACCACAGAATCGGTGAGTTTGTGGGCTGGACTGATCGCTCCAACACTAGAAATTCGTTGGAAAACGAAAATAAGCATCTGAAGACCGCTTTGAGCTCAACATAACACGCTCCTTGACACTTACACTGTACAAAACACAACCCTTCTTTCGTTACTCTAGGTACTACGTTTTATTATCATTATTACTAATAACTGACACTCAGGCCCCCAAGTCCCCTACTAACACATCAATAATTTTCTCTCTGCTCCCCTCCCCCACTTTTTCTCCAAGTGATGTAGGAAGTGCCAAGTAAGAAGAATTTGTGCCAACACATAGAGGACTAAATAGGGTCTACGGTGCACAGCCCAGACCATGGCAATGGAAAGAAGACGACACATTTTTATGAATGAAACAATTCATTAAAAAGCTTGTAAGTACAACTAATTTTCTAGCAGAATTATGTAAACAATGTAAAATATTTTGGGGGTTGAAGCGGGAACCTTGTGGCAGGTTATCATAAAATCTCAAAGAAACTTTATGATAACCTGCCTAACATTAATAATGTGATAATTGCAGAATTCCCAGATTACGATTTCAGTCTTCCTGCTAATTGTAAGCGCCCAAGGACGTGTCTCCTTAGGAGCTAAATTTAACTCCCCTACCGCGATACTCTTTTAATCTTGTTCACCCACTTATGTCGCTGCTATAGCGCAGTGCTATCGCGCTGACCTGGTAAACCCTACGATGTGGGTTCGGGTCTAGGTGGTGTCGCTTAGTCTAAATTTCCTTATCATGGTATTTTCACCTTTCCCCCGTGGAAATCTACAATCATCACATTACGAATTGTATTACCCTGAACCGGGCCTTTTTTTTTCTTTTGCTTGCAAACTTAACATCTTCTTTGCTGAGGCCCATTAGAGTGTTATTTGTTGGGCTGCGTGGAATTCAATGAAACCCACACGTCGAAACATATAGCTAAATTCCTCAGAAATTGAACTGAAAAATTGCAACTTTGCCATAAAGTTACTTGAGTAGTCACGGATAATGCCTCTAATATGATAGCAGCAATAAGAGAAAACGGGTGGAGACACATTCCGTGCTTTGCTCATTCTCTAAACTTAGTGGTACAGAATGGTCTGCGAGAGATAAAAATCATCACT
The DNA here is from genome assembly GCA_907164885.2 of Dolomedes plantarius. Lineage (NCBI taxonomy): Eukaryota > Metazoa > Arthropoda > Arachnida > Araneae > Dolomedidae > Dolomedes > Dolomedes plantarius. The sequence continues at coordinate 61,557,875 of OU015499.1, forward strand.
GATAAAGTAAAAGCAATCGTAGAACATTTTAAAATGAGCGCAGGGGCTCAATGAAAATGAAAAAATTTACCAACTCAGATGGGTCTACCTGTGCTGAAACTCAAACAAGACGTGACAACACGATGGAATGCAACATTCGAAATGTTTAGAAGATTCTTGAAAAGCAAAGAACCCGTGTTGTCAGCATTAGGAATTCTACAACTAAATTTTCAGCTCACACCAACCGAATGGGAGATTCTCGAGCAGGCTGTTCAGTTGTTAATTGTGTTCAATTTGGTCACAACAGAGACATGTGCAGAAAAAACTGTTTCTGTTTCAAAAACTTCTGTGTCGTGCAGAGTGATTTTTAAACACAAACTCAAACTTAGCTCAGTCTGTTCACTAAGAAATAAAAAGAATGGGCAAAAAATTCCTTGAGGACATGAATAGGAGGTTTAAAGACTACGAAAATTTAGAGATCCTGCAGCAATCAGTATTTTTTACCCTCGGATAAAAAAAAATGGTATATCGGATGTAAAATATCCAACTTTTTAAAACAGTTTTCAGCGGAAAATTTCTTTCCTAAAATCGAAATTTGAAAGGACTGCTGAAGATGGCGAAACTTCACTAAAGGATGCATGTAACGGCGAAAAAAATATTGCTAAATCTGAGTATTTAGTTGATTTATGAGCAGATTATACACAAGCAGTCGAGCCTGTTACAATAAATCCATTGTCAGCATGCACTGTAGAAATTTACTGCTATCTGAAAAATAGATATTTATCTCCAAAAGAAAAACCTTTGATGTATTGGAAACTGAATAAAGATAGATTTCTAGATCTTTACGAAATGGTATTGAGACGTTTATGTCTACCTGCTACCTCCGTGCCTTGTGAAAGAATATTTTCAAAGGCCGGAAACCTTTTAACAGAGAAAAGCGTTTCGCTTGGCGATAATTATTGCTCAGTGTATTTGCCTTTGGAAATTCTGATGTGAAATATACTCCTACCTCCTACTTTAAAATCTTCAGTTATTATACATTGTTATTTTTCTATAAAAAACAGTATGTAAGAGAATTTTACTTTCTGCAGATAGCTCTACAAAACGGGGACAAAAGTATCGGCTTAGAAAAAGAAAAAGAATGTGTGATGATATTGAACATATGGAAGAAAAAGCCATCAAGACGCAGTCTGATATGGCTGCAGATATAAAAAAGATTGCACAGCCTGCAGAAAGATCGGAAGAAATATCAAATGCAATATTACAGACATTAGTTAATATAAATAACAACATTGTACATATGTCTAAAAAAATGGATACAATTGTTAATTTGCTAAGTTCCGAGTGATGTATGAAATATTATGTATATATATATATATATCTGTTAATAAAGTAAGGTCCTCTGTCTGTCGGTCACACTCTCCGGGTGTACCTTCTCAAATTTGGCCATATTTGAAATTGTTGAAATTGATGTATTTTTTTTCATGAAAGTACATATATCTCTTGATATATTATGCTAACGTGCGTGGCACTGGAATTGACGTTTATGTATAATGAAGAAAAAATTGTGCAGTAAAAGCCATGTTTGTTAAAAAAGGTATATGTTAAAACTATTGAAGATGCTCAAAATAATCTATACATGACAAGCCTTTTAACAATAATGAAATAAAAGTTTAATTATTTGAAAAACACGTTATAATTAGTCAAAACAACAATGTTAAAATACCTTCCTTCTAACTAATAACAACTGTTAACACAGGCTGGGTCAATGATGTGCCACGTGGAGATAATACTCTCCTCGCTATGTATGCGGATGACACTGCTATCCTATATTCTTCTAACAACGAACACTGTAGAAAATTGTATCGAGGGGGCGCTGCGACGCCCGTAGAGAGGGAGAAGTTTTTCGCTTCTCAGTCGCTCCTCGCTCTCGTATAAAAAGGGTCATGTAACCCCCCGTTGGAATCCCTATCTGAGGAAACATTTTTCTATTTACTTTTTACAATTGTTAAATGTTACAATAAAACAAAAAGCCCAATCTTCGTTGTCGTCCATTTGTAGTAGTTCGTCATAAATTCGATAGTGGTGCGACGGTTGGGAGTTTTGTAGAGTGTCGTAATCGGATTTTTTTTGTGCTCATCGGTTCGTTTTCGAAGTTTGTTCAAGTCGTCGTTTTGGGTGAGAAATTTTTGTTGAAAGTTTTGTTGAATTGGTTTATTGTGACATTGTTTTGATTGTCGTTAGTTATTTTGTTGACTTTGCCATTCTGTTTTCGTTAGTTTGGTTTCGTTTAATTGTTGTAGTAATTGTGTTAGAAATTGTTGTAGTTGAGGTTGAGTTTGTATTATTTGTTGTTTTGTGTTAGCGATTGTCAAAATGTCGAAATTGATAAAGCTCAAAACCAAACGGGATGTTCATAGAGAACAATTAACAAAGATAATTGACAAAATGGATAATTATTTGTTAGAACCGGATCTGAATCCTGATGTCTGTGAGTCTTTGTTTGAACAGTTAATTAGTAAAAGTGAAATTTTGAGTATGTTAAATGATGACATAGATAAACTAATTAATGATGAGGATGAAATAAGGGCTGAAGTTTTAACTGTAGACGAATATTGTGAAAAGGTAATTTCTGCAAAAATTAAATTGCAAAATAAAATTAAATCGTTAAACTTAAATTCTACCACTGAATATAGAACCACCGAAAATTCGTTACCATCGAAAACTCGTGTAGAAATTACTGCTAAACTTCCCAAATTGTCTATTACAAAATTCTATGGAGAGCCGTCCGAATCTCTTGATTTTTGCCCACATCATTAGAAAAATTAGTAGCCAATCTAAAACCTGATAGCTTCAACCTGCTGAGAGCGAATATGCCTGCAGACAAAATAAATTTACTACTGCGAAAAGGAGTGTACCCATATGAATATATGGACTCCTTTTCAAAATTTAACGAAACTTAATTACCCCCTATAAAAGCTTTTTATAGTTCCTTGTGTGGTGATGATATTTCACAAGAGGATTATACCCATGCACATAATATATGGTCTCAGTTTAAACTAAATACATTGGGGGACTATCATGATTTGTACATGAGCAGTGATGTGCTGCAATTGGGTGATGTATTCGAAAATTTTCGAAATCTATGTGTAAACCACTATACCATAGATCCTGCACACCTTCTTACAGCACCCGGATTAGCATGGCAAGCCTCGTTGAAAATGACGAAACAACCTTTAGAATTATTCACAGATATAAGCATGGATTTGTTTGTGGAACGTGGTATTCGAAGGGGGATTTCGACTATTTCTACCAGGCATGCTATAGCAAATAATCCATATGTACGCTCATACGATCCTGAGGCCCGTTGCACACACAGCGTTTTTATCTCTAGCGGAAATTTTCTATCGGACGTCGTTCCAACAGTAGACCACAGAAGTCAATTGGAGCTTGCACACACAGCGGAAAATGAAATTTTTCTTCGACGGTAGTCTGTGCAGCTGTCGAGTGCCACTGTGTGCCGGCCGATTCGTTGACGCCAGATTGAAGTAGTTATCCATGTGACCCTATGCACGCTTACACACACAGCGGACTCTACCGTCGTAGGGTCTTTTGCGAGGGTGTGGTTGGGGGTTTGCTGGGGGGGAGGCGCGCTGGTTTTCTTGGAATCGTAAAGGGGATTCGAAAAGGAGGGCTCCTCCGATCCCGGCTGGGGGGAGGGGGGCGTTGATGCGACCCCTCTGGTTTCTTGGACACGTGCAGGATTCCAAAAGGAGGGGTGGGCCTTTCTCCCCTTCGACGGAGTTTTTCGCCGTGTGTGTAAGCTCTACTTTTAGAACGACGTCCGATGGAAAATCTCCGCCTACGCCGTGTGTGCAACGGGCCTGAAAGTCCCACTAAATACATCATGTATTTAGATGCTAACAACTTGTACGGCTGGGCAATGAATCAACCTTTACCGTATGGGGAATTTGAATGGGTTTCTCGTCATACAGTGACTGAGCATCATATATTGTCAATTCCATCAGACAGTGAATGTGGGTATATTCTCGAAGTGGATTTGCATTACCCAAAGGAACTGCATGATTTGCATAACGACTATCCGTTAGCTCCAGAAAAAATTAAAATTGCAGAGGATATGCTCTCTCCAACAGCCAAACAAATCTTCCAATCGCTACATAACACTAAATTCCATGAATGCGAAAAACTTGTTCCAAATTTAAATGATAAATTACACTACACAACATATCACAGAAATTTACAATTATACATTAGATTAGGTTTAAAATTAGTTACAATACATAAAGTTTTAAAATTTAAACAAAAACCTTGGTTAAAATTCTATATTGATTTCAACACAGAAAAACGTAAAAACGCCACATCTACATTTGAAAAAGACTTTTTTAAATTAATGAATAATTCTGTATACGGGAAAACTATGGAGAATATTAGAAAACGCAAAGATATCCAATTAGTTAATAATGAAAGTAAGGCCCAAAAGTTAATTGCAGCTCCTAGTTTTAATTTATTTAAAATTTTCACGGAAGATTTGGTTGCTGTGGATAGAGTAATACCCTCATTAACATTGAATAAACCATTATATGTGGGATTCGTTATATTAGAACTAAGTAAGGTTCTAATGTACGAATTCCACTATAACCACATAAAATCAATATATGGAGGTAGAGCAAAACTATTATTCACAGACACGGATTCGCTAACCTATGAGATTCAAACCACTGATGTGTATGAAGATATGAAACAACATCTACACTTATACGACACATCGGATTATCCCACACAACATGCTCTTCACAGTTTGAACAATGAAAAAGTGATTGGTTGTTTTAAGGATGAGATGAACTCCAAACCGCTGGAAGAGTTTATAGGTTTACGTGCAAAAATGTACTCATTCAAAAGTGAAAATGTAGAGAAAAAAACAGCTAAAGGTGTGTCTCGCCAGGTTATAAAACACGAAGATTATCAACAATGTTTATTCAATTTAACATTACTTTTAGTAAGCATATCCTTACTCATCAAGTTCATACCGATTTACTTTATTTGTTTTAAGGTAAGTGTTGTTTCTTAATTAATTTACCAGAGCAGTTTTTTCTCTTTCTTTGTCTTGTACATTGTACGTGATCACGTGCTCTATTTAATTTACAAGAGTAATTTTTAGCTTTATAAGTAAATTCAATAACTTTAAGCTATTTATGATCTCATATATTCTAATTTTTACGACTAAAAAATTTAAAATTGCGTGTACTATATAACAATGAAACTCACAAGTTTTAAATGAACAATTATATGATGGGGTAAAATCAATGGAATAAATATTCAGTCAAAATTAGCTGATGTGAAATTTCGTTTTCAAATTCTTATTGTCATTTTGCCAACCATTGCACACAGATGCTTTTTATAGCTTTTGTAGAAAAAACGTGAGTCGGCTTGCAAAAATTAGATTATTTGAGATTGTTGTAAGTACTAAATATTAATAATTCACATTTTGAACTACGCGTACATTCTACGTTAATTCCTGATACGGCCTCAAGAGTTATATGATGTATATAAAGCAGGGTGTATATGACTTAATCAGCAATTTAAATCAGATAAATTTTTTTAAAATCTTTGAATAAAATCAAATATTTAACAAAAGTTCTAGCATGACTTTACAAAGTATTAAAATATGATTTAATAACATACTTTTAATAGAAATTTTGACCTATAATAAATTTTACAATTACAAAATCAATATATTCCAGAAATGTATTTTTTAAATCAGTTATTTTAATAGATTTTTAAAAGACAGATGTAGTTATGGAATGGTGTTGAAATGCAGGGTTAATTAATTCAATTCGGAGAACAATTTTTACATATTAACTTATAAGAATGCCATTTAAATGAATCAAACACATCTTTTCAACTTTTGGATTTATTCACAGCAAGGTCAGAAATCTTAATTAGAGATCGTTAAAGCAGCTAATCTTGTTCTCTTATTTAAATTGCTAAATGCAAAAGAACAGGGAATTTAAAAAAAATTATCATTAACATGTTGAATATCTACTTTTGAATAAATGTTCTGTAGAAATGATTTTTTAAATCTGCTAATGGAGAAAAAAAGGATCTATTCATATTCTTAGCATTTAGTTATTTAAGTAATTTAACTTTTTACGTGTTTATTAATTACTATAAAGTAATAGGAATATAAGTGCAATTTATCTTATATTTATTTATTTTGTAAATTTTATGTATAAATATATAATTTCTGTCTTTTAAGCTTGTTAGAATATTTCCTTATAGATTTTTTTTTTCAGATTTTTTAAAATTAAAATGCCCAAAATAGGTAAAAAGTTATCCTGGAGGGATTATAGATTTATCAATTCTGTCGTAGCATTGAATACAGAATCAGATAACAGAATATTGAATCCAAACACATTGGCTCACACTGAGAACAAACAAAGTCAGGAAATAGGACAGCTATGCAAATCCTCCTCCTCTAAATGTGATAGCATTGTGATAACGGGTTGTGAAAATATAACCTCAACTCATGTTTCTGGGCACTGCTCTCATAGTAGTTCATATGATTCATCAGAATTTTGTTTTAGTAGTTCTGGAAATGAATCATCTGAGTGGGAGGGAGAATTAAGCCACAAATATGAACTACTAGATAATTATAATATGAAACATAAATTAGCAACATGGGCCCTCTCTGAAAATATTAGTCAGTCATCTCTGACAAAATTGCTCCATATACTCAAAGAGCATCCCTGCCATTCTAACTTACCTTCAGATGCTCGCACTTTGTTAAAAACTCCCAGGCATGTATCTGTAAAATCACTAGCTGGTTGTGTGACCCAAATTCCTTACGAATACATCCATCTAATATGTCTGGGAGTGGTGCGTAAGTTAGTTTACATTTGGATTAGGGGTAAGCTTGTGAAAAAACAGAAAAAATCTTGTAACATACCTACAAATTGTTATGGGCTCCTGTCTCCCAGTCAAATAGTAACAATATCTAATTCCTTAGAAAATATGAAAAAATATGTCTCTGTTGAATTTAACCGAAGACCTAGAGGATTAAAAGAGGTGGATAGATGGAAAGCAACAGAATTTAGGCAGCTACTGTTGTATACAGGTCCAATAATTTTTAAGCAAGTTTTGTCAAAAGATATGTATACCCATTTTTTAACATTGCACTGTGCAGTTAATTTTTTTTAGAACCTAAAAAATATTTAAACATAACTGACTATGCAAAGTCCTTGTTAGAATGCTTTGTCAAAGGATTTTCCGCATTGTATGGGAAGGAATACATTTCATATAATGTACATGGACTGGTGCATGTGTATGATGATGTAAACAATTTTGGATCTTTGGAAAAATATAGTGCTTTCCAGTTTGAAAATTATATGCAACAAATTAAGAAATTGTTAAGAAAAGCTGATAAATCTTTACCACAGCTAGTAAATAGAATATTTGAATTTAGAAATTTTTCAGACACTAATGAAACTCCCATTGTTAATAATTTTAAACTAAAGAAAGAACACTCTGAAGGGCCACTGGTTCATGGACTTCACACACAAGAACAATACAAAATTTTATTTCAAAAAATTACAAATATTACACTTCAAGACCAAATAACATATGCAAATTTTATGATGGTTCTGTAATAGAAATTGAAAATTTTGTAGTAATACAAGGTGTCACATATGTTATTGGCAAAAAGTTTATAAAGTCTTTAAATTTTCATGATGAGTCATGCCCATCATCATTACTTGGTATTTTCATTGTAAAAGAAAAAGATGTACACCTCTCCTCTTGGTCTGATGAAAATATCTATACAAAATGTCTTCTCCTTCCCTTCAAAGAAGAATTTGTTGTTTTTCCACTTAGTGTACCAGAAGATTAAATTTTTTTCTGGAATTCATATATTGTATTATTTTAGTACTTATAGTTTTTAAAAAATACATTAAAATCTGCATACTTAAAAGGAAATATATTTTTCAGAATATTAATTCTAAATATTTTATTTATAGTATATTTTTAATATTAATATATTTGATATATTTTTTTAATAATTATGTATAAAAGATTTGAAATATATATATAAACAACAAATATAATTTAAATTCATTGCACTCTTTTTATTATGGCCACTAAGCAAAAAGTACCTCATTTTATCATTCATAGTTGCTAAAAATGAAATTGATTTCATTAAGAAAGAGATAATGATTATACTTTTTAGTTAGCATGGACTGGACATATTAAGTAGAATAAATATCCCCAATGCAGTTATGTAACAGAAAAAGAAAAGTTTATCTTTTGCTAGATGCAATTCTTTTTTTAAAATTGCTAACGGCTGAGCATTTGCATGTCAGCATCACTCATACATGGCCAGAAGCGATGGCCTTTTGTGAAGTGGGTCGGCTAACACAAAGCCACCCCCCCCCCTAATTTTGATCTAGATCATATCTGATAGATGCCATGTATTTACTGGAAATTAAATTCTTGCCATTGAAAAATTATTTTATTTTTAATATGTGCAAATATAATTGTGCATCATTCATAACAAAATAAACCAAATAGAATATGAAATATTTTCTTCTTTCCAGATGTTTGCTTTAGTGCATTTCGTGCAAACCAATGACGTAGCAGTTATACCAGTCCACTGGATAAGTGGCAAATATTGCTTTTGGCTAAATACTAAAGATGTGGGAAAGCTTGCAAAAGCAATGCATAACCCTAAATCTGATTGGCAAAGGCATGAAGTGTCTGTCAAATTTATTTATGGTAAGGTTTATTTTTTGTATTATTTATCTTATACTTAATTTTTAAAACTTTTAGTAAGCATGTTGTAATTGCTTTTTATTTGGCTGATTTGAGACTTGTATGTAATTTTGTGATTCAATTCTTTTATCCTTAATTAGCTTCTTATGATGAGGCACGGCATTATGAAACGAAATTTGAGGACACGTCAAACATAGACACAGAAGAAAATCTGGGCAAAGGCAAAAGAGTTACGAAAAGGAAAAAACATTTCGTCCACAACAATGATTCCTCATCTGACGAAGAGTCTATTTCCTTATTAGCTCTCCCTCCTTGTCCTCGAGAGAATCTGCCCATGAGTATGCCAATCGAAGAAAGGCAGGAGTTTCCTTCTCTGCCTTACACTGTTCTGGCTGAAAATACTGAAACTTCTTTTGTATTTACCTTTCTCTCTTTTTCTAATTTAATGATTCATAATTGTGATGATTTGTGCCTATGCAGTTATTTAAACTAATGTTTGTTGATCATCTTATGTTTTTAGAGTCAACCTAACACTAGTGGGGAGACTAGTGTGCCAAGTAACCAGTCTGCAGTGATGAGGGAGATCCTGCACCTTAAACTGCAAATGAAACAACAAAATGAAATGATGGCTTCAATTTTAGGTGCATTAAACACATTGATTGGTAAGAGGAGATTTTATTCTAAATATACTATCAGACGACGAAATATACCATCAGACGACGAAAAAGAGACTTACGCGATGGCGGCGAGTGAAGACGAAGGAAAGCGGCGCCCCTAGTCTGAGGAGAGCATTATCTCTGCTTGCTCCATGCAGTCAGATGATACAGTCAATGGAAGTCAATTCCAACCCATAATACAACTCGATCACCTCAACGAAGGAGAAAGGGCCATCTTCAACCTACTGATGCAATATTTACTATCTGATTATGCCCATAACAGCCAGGAAAGACTGTTCCCGAGAGTGTACTAAGCCTACCGCCTGCTGACGGGTAAGAATACTACTTCTGACCGTCCTGCTAACCCAACTAACTGGGCAGTAAGTGACAATAATAACATTCTCCGTTAAATCCAGAGCGGTAACGAGAAGTAAGAAGACCATGAGGGGCAAGTCAAGGATCTTCACTGGTTAGACTTCACAGTCTCTCAAAGGGACAAGTTAAACAGATTCCTGGACGGAGATCTAAATGTAATTTACGACATCAGCACAGATATAAGTCAATTGGGCTTCAATCACAAATAGAAACGTAGACAAAGGGAACGCTTACTGGTGGACAGCAGAACTGGCTACACTTAGAAGCAAGGTTAGACAACTCAGAAGGCTCTACCAAAGCGAACCAGATGCGCAAGCCAGGCTGGCAAAGCAAGTTCAGAAGGGAAAGAGCCAGCTACAAGAAAAAAATATTGGCTACTAAAAAGGCAAGCTACGGTGCGTTCATATAGTATCACCACCCGTGATACCCGTAATACTATCACCATTCGTGGGGCTCTATTCAAGAGCACCAACAAAGACAGGAACGCTCAAAATAGTGCCAAATCTGTGATCTGTGATGCGCAAGGCGTCATAAACACGGGCGAAGAAGCCAGAGACAGCATTCTGGCCACGCATAACTTCAAGAGAATGGATGAAGTGGCTAAAACTCGGCTCTTTCTTCGCTTAACTGATTTAGCCTTTGTGGCTTTTCCTAACTCTTAGTTCTTTCGGTGATTCCCCAAAATTGGCTCCTGGACGCTCTGTGAGCATGCGGCGTGAGTGGTATCGGCGTTGCTCTGGGACTCCAGGCTGCGTGGGGTTAGGGCGCTTTTTCATTTACCGATACGACAACGGTAAATCGTAGACCATTGTCGTGAGCCGATATCGGTGCAGGCAAAATGCATTAATATACCTACGCGCTTTTTCACCAACCGATTCGATGCCGATTATGTCGTCAGCGATAAGCCGATATCGTTTATCGGGCCATTTCTGTCGGAAAACACCTGCTCTTCCCATCGAATCGTACGACATACGTACACGTGCTGCTGTTGTGCTAGCTCAAAGATTGCTGTAGAAAGTTTTCTTATTATTGATATTTTGTTAGTTTTCGTTATCAGTTTTATTAGCATTCAACATGTCTTTCAAATTCGATATAACAGTGTTGTGTGAACTAATTCAACAGAGGCCCTGTATTTGGTATAAGAAGGATAAAAATTACAAAAATAAAATAATCAGAGAGAAGTCATGGGAAGAAATATTCAACTTTCTAGATGACGGATACGAAGGGAAAACTACTGTTGAAAAGAAAGAAACAGGTAATAACGATTTAAAAATACATTTTTAAAGTAATATTTATATGTGTATTATAGATTAGATTATTTTATATTTGCTTTGACCTGGTTCACTCACTTATTTCCAAATCAATTCCATTCTTTAAAATTTTTTAATGTTCTTAAACTGAAATTTTTTTTACAATATATTAAAATTGCTATGACTGTATTTAGCTATATAATTATCAAGAATTTTATTACCAATTGATGTTAAATTCAAAACTGTTGATTTGTATAACATTTTTTATAGTAACATTTAGATTTATAAGTGTATTATAAATTAGAATTTCATATAAAAATTATTTCTTGGAAATTCATAGTGGTGTTTATCTGGTTTGTTCGCTTGCTTCCAAATAAATTTCTATTCTTAAAAATTTTGTAAACAGGCGTAATATACTTACGAATGCATATATTATAGAGAATAAACTGGAATTTTGGAAATTGGTTTTATAGTATTATACTATTTAAAACATAAATAAATTAATAACATGTATCAGATATGTTATGGAAGTTTACATCAATATGTTACATGCAAAGTGTATATAACATTTATAACCTTTTTACAGTGTCTTACAAAAGAAATTTAATACAGTACTGGCTGTAAGTAACTTCTTTTCCATTTGTGATACGAGTTTTTCACATGGATTAAATTTTAGTAGATTATACAGTGTATGTGAAGTTTATATTTTTATTACTGAGCCACACAAAATATATCAGAATGTATTACTGCAGATATGCAGTAATTTCTTGAAGTGTGTTTTTAATTAACTACTTTATCCAGACAAGCCTTATTCATGTATTTGTAACTTTACACTTTTACTTAGATGCAGTTTTTTTTTTGTAGCAATAGATTGTAATCACCATAATGACGTTCTTGATTTGTTGATTTAAAATGACAACTGATATAGTTTCTATTTTTTTATTATTATTTAGGTGACAAAATAATAAACAAATGGGCGAACATCCGGGATGCCTTTGTAAGAAGTTTGAAGACCAAGAGTGGTCAGGGTGCAAAAAAGCCATATATTTACCATGAGCACCTTCAATTTCTTTTGGCAACTCTGGAAGCCAGTGAAACTGAGTCAAGCATGTTGCTTGATTCAGATGATCTAATACCTGAGAACATTGAGGAAAATGATGAGTGCATTGACATTGCTTCAACCAGCAGTTCTACAGATGCTAATAACAAGGGCGTTAAAAAGAACAAGAGGTCAAGATTAGAACTGATTGATATAGAAAACGAAATTATGCAAGAATTACAAAGACCGAAGATAGAAGAACCAAAATGTAGTTTTTTTACTTCATTTGAGGACTACGTGTCCGATATGTCGGAAACCGAAAAAATTCAACTACATATGGACATTTTAAAGTCCATATCCGAAATAAAGGCTAGGAGGACACAAAATGTGTATGTGTACGAGAACTTTTCCGATGCTAATGTTGAAAAAAATTTTTAAATTACTAACATACTAACAAATAAATTATGAAACACTAACAACTAACATAAATAAATAAATAATTGTGACGGGATTCAGGCTCTGAGATCTATCGCTGCACTATTTCTCGATGTCAAATGCGCGTTTGACAAAGTTTAGCATCCGGGACTCATTTTAAAACTGATCCAAATTCATACGCCAGTCAGTCTCATTCATTTAATTCACAACAATCTTCTTAGTCAAAATTTCACCGTCCGCATTCACAACGAAATGTCCCGGAGTAATTTTATTACGTCTGGTATTTTACAGGGATCGATCCTAGGACCCTGTTTAGTATTTACGTCAATTCAACTCCCAGAGGAGACAATCCTCTAACGAATCTTCTTTTACTAGCGGTAAGTAAGATTTTGCATGTTTTTTAAACATTTCTTATCAACTTAATAATTATTTCGGTAACAACTCTCCGTAACAACTTAATAATTATTTATAGTATTGCCACGTTTGATATAATTTCAAAATATTTCTATTTAATTGTGGACTTTTCATATTTTTTCGGATCATTAACATGGATTCATATCAATTGTCATTTTTATCGCCAAATTTCGCCAATGTTTGTCAACAGAAATAATCTTCGGGCATAGGATATTGCACTGAAACAAGTTACAATTTTTTTTCTGTATTCGGAAAACAATCAATCAGAATTTTTAATCATGTAGTAATAACTTCTTTTTTAACAAAGTTAATTGTACTGAAAGCCATTAATAGTCTACCGTGCTTTACCATTATTGTTCAATAATGCAAGAGATATTTTTAATGCTAAGATGTTAAGTATTGTGGTTACATTGATTTACTGTACTGACACTAGTATTTATCGTAAGCTAAATTACTACAATACCCCAGATACCCATTTTCCCTGCGGGTTGAGTTTTCCCTACAGTTTGAGTGAAAACCCACCCAGACTGGGCGTTTTACAAAAAAACTGGGCTTTTTACAAACCTGGCTTGCGATTTTGTTAGATTTGTGCTCGTGTTAGATTTTGCTAAGTGTACAATCCCATAAAAAAAGATTTAAAACCTTTTTTTTAAACTTTTTCTCTAATCCCTTTATGAGCAAATAATAAATCAGTATTTTGTTAATACATTCATATTTAAAATAGCTAATGTATACACCTTTTATTATATTGCAGATGCATTGATGGAAAAATCGAGGAAGCTGGAAGAGCTACTATCAGAGAGAAAGAAAATAAATTGAAGATGGTGAAAGGTGGGTCTGACTGTTCTGGATTCACTTCCAGATTGGCCCATTTTGATAAACTTCAATATTTAGATGGGATTCTGGAGGCAGAAGTAAGCTTCTGCACGCTTACATCTATAGAAAATCAGGATATTATGACACCAACAGAAGAACAAGGAGTGGTAGTCATTGAGGAAAGTTTGTATTGTGTTACACAGATTATATATCTATCTTCCTCAGATCCTCCTTCCACAGATTATATAACTATTCCTCCAGTTACGATTAACTCTACGAGACACTGGTTTAACGGATCACGACGATCAGTTTTACAGGAACATACTTATTTCATTCGAATACTGGACCAACCGCAGATTTAATTGGCAGATAACTCGGTGAACTGAGATGCTCTCTTTTTAAACTGTCAAAACAAGAAAGGAACTCTTATGTTTTGCTTGACAATAACAAAATAATGCAGGTAAAATCTTTTATAGAAAATGAAGATGGCATTCATTTAATTGGACAAACATTTTACGATCAAACATCGTTTTTCAAAAAATTATATCCTTCTGATCTGTTAATTATTTATCGTGTGAACAGAATAAATAGAAAATACAAATCTTATTTACGAGGAAGAGTAAAACGAAAAGTTTTAGCACTGCCATATCACATCATAATTCCTGTGCAACTTTTCCTCTGTATCAGTAACAAATTGCTACTAGAATTTTTTTTTGTATTCAGCGTGTAAATTCTTATGTTTCTACTAGTATCTTTGTCTATGAATAGTGATGTATAGCAGAATGCAATAAACAGCTATCTTTTTTTGACAATTTATAATGGAACTGTAAGATATATTGACTGTTTTATTAAATTCACAGATTATTATGTTATATTGGATTAAAAGATATAAAGAAAGATGCGACCATATTATGCTTTAATATCTCTTTTTGTATTTTTCTCTAATCTGTTAAACTAAATTTTGAAATTCTTTGTTAATAAAACCAGGGAAAATCGCCCTTTTGCTGTTATGGCTTTTCCTGTGGAGGGAGGCTCCTTATTTGGTTATTCCTTCCTCGTGGATTATCAAAGGAAAGGAACACAATTACTTTATATGGCTCAATAAAGATTTGGATAGCAACAAATTAGTGAAGAAGTTAAAAGTACGTGGCGGCGATTGGCAAACAGTACCAGTACACATCATACATTATCGCGCTATCCAAAAATTCTTGGATGCCAACAAAATTCCGTTTCGTACGCTGGATCCTAGATCTGAGCGGCTGAAGAAATTCATTCTACGCGGCCTCCCGGTCAACACGCCGGTCGAGGACATTGAGAGCGCGCTCAAAGCTATTGACCTAGAGCCGATTAAAACGGCGTACTTAACAAATAGAAAAACAAAAAAGCCCATGCCTTTGTTTCAATCAGAGCACGTCTAGGAGATCCAATCCAAAAGCGCGTACTGAGATCCAAGTGCTGCCCCTGTCGCAGCTGCTTCTATACTGACTGGAGAACTTTGATGAAGTTGAAAATATATTTAGGACGCACTCAGTATCAGTATATCTGATACTGACTTTTCCAGTTTGGGACATTTGCTTATATTCTTATACAACGGGAAGGTGCTGTTCGACAATCTAACTGTAGATGGTGCTGTGCAACTATAGAGGTGCATACGCACTCATTAAATAGAGATGTCTTCATGAGTTACGTGACGCCTCTGGAGGTTGAATACCTGTCCATGGGCTTTGATCCTCAAAAGTTTCTACTGTGATAACGGCAAAGAACATTCCTCTTGCGATGAACGGAAATGCCTTTCGTTACAACACATGCCCTTCGGAGAATCCTCCCAAGGAGGTACTTTGTCGCAGGAGATGAAAAGCGGGTGACATTATCGGGATAGTTTGCACCTTAAAGGAAAGATTTTTTTATGATTCCCTTTTGTTTCCCCTGAAACCATTTATTTCCCGGATAACACGGGGCAGGGCTCTGTCATTTCCTGTCGCTCGAAACGAAAAGAGGTTTTAGAATGGAAAGGCCGTTAGTACAATGATCATTCGTTGCGCGGGACTTCAAAATAATCCAAAGAATGAGCGACTCATCGCTTCGTTACTACTGACTGACGCCGACAGAAAGCCGCCGACACGGGGGAGAAAGCCCCT
Organism: Dolomedes plantarius; assembly: GCA_907164885.2. Lineage (NCBI taxonomy): Eukaryota > Metazoa > Arthropoda > Arachnida > Araneae > Dolomedidae > Dolomedes > Dolomedes plantarius. The sequence continues at coordinate 61,573,761 of OU015499.1, forward strand.
CTCCCCCCTGCAGGAAAGAGGAGTGAAACAGTGACGTCAGCGAGTGGACTGGTGACATCAAAGAGCGGGGCCTTAAAATATTTCCACTCCCACCGCGGAGCATCACAGAGTTCTCCTCGGAGGACAGCTACAATCGGTCGTCCACGCTAGCTCTCCCGTATACCAGGTACGACTAGTCAAGTGTGTCTGTGGGGCTTTTGCTTGCACATGGCAGACCGGGCTAGGGTAGCTGGCCATTCGGGCATTAATTCCGAGATTAAAGTCTATCGTATACCAGAATCTGATTCCGACTAGGATGTAACAATGGCAGATGAGACAACAAATCTTAGAAGCAAATTTCTCAAGGATCATCCATCCAAACAGACAAAAGACGAGGCACTATTAAAAGTTGCGAGAGATGCAAAAAAGAAGCAAGCCAAAAAAGACCCTACAACCAATGCAGACTGGGCTACGAGATCCGAACCAGAAACAATAGATGGAAGGATGACTCCAAATACTATAACAGAAGATGACCTCAACGAAATGGAGAAAATAATTTTCCACATGCTGCTAAGCAACTCTCCAGTAGCACAAAACTACGAGGCAGATTATCCCAGAGCCTTCGAAGTCTTCAGGAACATGGGTAAGACATTATCCGATGGACCTAACACTAATAACACTAACTTTCAGTTAAACGACACTAACCTACTAAAAAGACCTCTATCTCCTAATAACTCCCCTATTAAAAAGTCTAACTTTGAGTTCCCTGCGAGGAGACTCACAGCTAAAAACCACCAAGTCCCCCTTGTTAATTCTGTGGCGCCATCTACGAGTAATAAATATAACGAACTTAAGGAAGTAACGCTTAATGATACTACGATCCCCCAGATTAATACTAAAACAAATAGACCTCCTGCAACTAAAATTAAACCCATTAGCATTTATAAAGATGAAAATTACAGAAGCATACTACAACATTTAGGAGCAGATGAGAACAGAACTTTTCATGCGAAACTTGACAGAAACTTTGTACGGATTTTCCCCAACTCTGAAGATTCCCACCGATTAATCTCAAAATTTCTAAAAGACCATAATATTCAGCCTTTCCTCTTAACAGAAAATGAGATAAAATACCTGGGTAATATAATTGATAATAAACTCAACTTCAACAACCATTTAGATAACGTAAAAGAAAAATCCTTAGCAGTATTGCACAAGCTACTAAGGTACTCCAGGAAAACCTGGGGTATAAAACCACTTGTCGCAAAAGAAATCTACCAACTGGTAGTTAAATGGAAAAAACTATCCATGTAGTTACTGAGGAAAATGGCTCACTAGTAAACTTTTGCATGAGGCAGTCGTACCAAGCTAGATGCAAAGCAATAGCCCTGTCTCTTAACAGTAAAACACCAAACCGAAAATGTTCCTGTGTCTCCATGGAAGAAGTCCAGGAACACGGCCGAAATTGTTTGAAAAAAAGGAGTGTTGGAAATGAAAGCAGGATTAAACGTACAAAATAAAAATCTGGAGATTTGGTTTAGCAATCAAGAAGTCTGTTTCAGTCTGTAGAAGAAACAGCAAACTATGAAAGCCAGCCACAGAGACCAAATCTTCCCTCTGATTTATTAAACATTAAAAAAAAACGAATTTCTGGAAGCCCTTAAATTAACAGAGGAAGAGAAGATACGAATGCAAAAACGGACAATCCTCCAGCCCAGTGTGGCTCGAAGAAAGGAGAAAATATCAAAGCAGGGAGCATCAAATTTCGGCCACGTATGAGTAAGAAGGGCGGATACAGGGAGCGAAAATTTAGTTAAATCGCTTTTGTATTGCCAGTATGACACCGAGGCCCGAAGATACGGTAGTCATCACGAAAAAGATGCTTTAAATTACCCAAAAGAACGCTTTAATATAAACATCCAACAATGTGGACTTTTCGTAGATCCCGAATTTCGTATCTAGGTGCTACACCAGATTGGCTGATAAGATAATGTTGTCATAGATATCAAATGCCCCTTTTCGTGCCAAACAATCCTACCAGAGGAACCTATTGCTTTCTGAAAATTCACCTTTTGCACATATAATAAAAAAAAAAAACGAATGTAACTGGTTCAATTAATAAAAAACTCATTTATTATTATCAAATCCACAAGGGCAGGCAGCTGCACATCACAAAAAGGAACTATTGCCTATTTGTGCTGTATACCAAACAGGGTGCAAAAATTGAGAAAATTGAAAAGGATGATGATTTTTGGCAAAATTTTATAGGGTGAAAAAGTTAAATTATTTTATTACTGGTGGACAGCAGAACTGGCTACACTTAGAAGCAAGGTTAGATAACTCAGAAGCCTCTACCAAATCGAACCAGATGCGCAAGCCAGGCTGGCAAAGCAAGTTCAAAAGGGAAAATGCCAGCTACAAGAAAAAATTACTGGCTACTAAAAGGGCACACTACGGTACGTTTATAAATAGTATCACCATCCGTGATACCCGTAATAGTATCACCTTCCGTGGGGCTCAATTCAAGAGCACCAACAAAAACAAGAACGCTCAAAATAGTGCCAAATCTGGGATCTATGATGCGCAATGCGTCATAAACAAGGGCGAAGAAGCCAGAGACAGCATTCTGGCCACGCATAACTTCAAGAGAATGGATGAAGTGGCTAAAACTCGGCTCTTTCTTCGCTAAACTGATTTAGCCTTTGTAGCTTTTCCTAACTCTTAGTTCTTTCGGCGATTCCCCAAAATTGGCTCCTGGACGTTCTGTGAGCATGTGGCGTGAGTGGTATCGGCGATGCTCTGGGACTCTAGGCTGCGTGGGGTTACTGTCACTCTACTAGTCACTAAAAATGCAGCATTTCTACAGATTGGACAGTAATTTACTGACTACAGGCGACTAGAGCATGAAAACTTGGATGAATTTGAAAATATACTTAGGATGCACTCAGTATCAGTATATCTGATACTGACTAGCTAAATTTCATGTTAGAATCACATTGATTGATCAAAAACCTGTTTTAATGCATTACCAACACAAAAGGAAACTTTCTAAGGAAAGTGTCGAAATCAATGTTACCTTTGCTTTTATGAGTTACGTGACGCCTCTGCAGGTTGAACACCTGTTCATGGGCTTTGATCCTCAAAAGTTTCTACTGTGATAACGGCAAAGAACACTCCTCTTGCGATGAACGGAAATGCCTTTCGCTACAACACATGCCTTCGGAGAATATCTCCCAAGGAGGTACTTTGTCCCAGGAGATGAAAAGTGGGCGACATCCTCGGGATAGTCTGCACTTTAAAGGAAAGATTTTTTTTATGATTCCTTTTTGTTTCCAGAGAAACCATTTATTTCCAGGTTGACACAAGGCAGGGCTCCGTCATTTCCTGTCGCTCGAGACGAAAAGAGACTTTAGGAGGAAAAGGCCGTTAGTTCAGTGATCAGTCGTTGTGCGGGAATTCAAAATGATCCAAAGAATGCGTGATTCAACGTTACTACTGACTGACGCCTACATCAAGCCGCCGACACGGAGAAAGCCCCTCCCCCTCCCTGCAGAAGAGCGGAGTGAAAGTGACGTCAGCGAGTGGACTGGTGACATCATAACACCGGAGCCATAAAAGGTTTCCACTCCCGCCGCGGAGCATCAAATAACTCTAGTGGCCATTCATCTAATAGTACTAATTTTTCCGAACCCCAATCTAACTCTACTAAACGCCCTCTCAGTAACACTAATTCACCTAATAAGAAATCACACTTCGAAATACCTGCTCGCAGGTTAACCGCTAAGAACGTACTGGCAATACCTAGTTCGGTGGCGCCATCTACATGCAACAAGTTCAACGAACTCAAAGAAGTTGAACTAAATGATAAAACTATCCCCCAAACGACTAATACTGCTCCTAAGGCACAACAAATTAAAATCAAGCCTATTAGTATATATAAAAATCCTAATTATAGAACCATCCTCACAAATATTGATAGTAATCCCGTTAGAAAATTCCATGCAAAATTGGACAAGCACTTCGTGCGTATTTATCCTAATAATGAAACCTCCCATCGTGAGATCACTAAGTATTTAAAAAATGAAAACATTGAGCACTTCCTCCTAACCGATAACTATAAACCACCTATTAAAGTTGTATTCACCGTTCGGACTCGTTTGAGGAAGGAAGTGTGTTAAGTTTGCTCCGATAAGCCTCACACGTGCTTGCACGTGTCTATAAGCACAGTTATTTTTGGTCAGTGACCGCATGGGGATTTTATAATCTTGCGTGTGAGTAACCGACCACTGATAGCAGTGTCCCTTGTTTTCTTCGTCTAGCTTTTCTTCCTAAGCTGTGCTTCATTATGAGCAACTTAGACGCACTAGCTCGCAACATCGCTCCTACAGCTACGCTTCCTGCTAGACCTACTACTCTGGAAAACCCAACCGAGACTCTCAGACCCCTGCCATCTTTTGACGAGCTATAGGTATTCTACGATGCCAACTACAGACAATGGGAATACTTCCGTGTCGTCAAGGCCTTCCTGGACTACGCGGGCAACACTCTCATCAACTCGCCTGATGCTCCGTTGGTGAGTAGATTTTTGTTTTCACTGGCGGAAGTGCTCAATGATAGGTCTAGAGACATTAACGATTTCCTAAACTTAACGTACTTCGATTACTTCTACACGAACCAATGGGTTCAAATTAATGAATACTTGGCCCCTCTTTTATCTCTCCCTTATCATGATTGACAAGAAGATTACGCTCAGGAGTAGATCCAAGCGTAAAGCTAACAAAATCTCTGAATCAGAGAGCGAAATAGAAACTAAAAACAGATATGCTGTTCTTAGCAGTAACGATAATGAAATTGACGGAACCCAGCCATTCGAACCGGCGACCGAAATGACTTATTTTCTTTTCAGGCTGCATCTCAACCTGAAGGGGAATTAGGTACGCCATTTTATAGAGCTCCTGTAGACACCGAAGTGTACTCCGAAGACAGCACTCCGAAAAGAAAAATGTTTGAAAGACCAATTAAACGTAGGAAAACATCCGAGGACATATTCGAGCAAACCTCTAATGTCCGCAAAGAATTGAATACAAAAAAGGAGCTTGATGGTGAGGATGGATATGGGCAATACATAGCAGACTACATGAGGTCTATGTCCAGAAAAAAAAAGAGAGAAAGCCAGACTGAAGATACAACAAATTTTATATGAAATTAAATATAATGAAAAAAGTGATGACGAACAAAATAAAATTTAAAATATTTCATTTATTTCAGAGTAAATGCTTAATGATATTTACACATATCACTTTGCCATGGAACAGCAACAACAGAATTAAAATATGTACAAAATATTTCAAGCACCTGTTCGGAACATTGAGATGAATTTTGTGGTACTCTCCGAAAGTCATGGAGGCTGCTATTTCTATCTCTGAAATTGCCTTTTCTTATGCATAGATTTTTGTGATCTTCAGTATCTATACTGCCACTTGTAATGTAGATGCTTTCTGCTCTTTTTTTAAAAAAATTGTGCAGAATGCAACATTTTTTTGCATGAATTCTTTTTCATGCATGATTTTTTTTCTAAATTTTCATCAATGAAGACATGATTAATCATTTTATGTGGTGCTTATTTAACCAGTACATTAATTTTTGCATTCATGTTTTGAAAGCTAACTAACTCCAAATATACATAAACACTTACTCTATATCAGATAAAGATGAGAATCAAAAAGTTTAGTTATCTTATAAATTTATTTATCAAGTTTATCCTAATACAGTTCTGAACGAATTCTAGACTTGATGCTGTGTAGAATCATTAATTAATATGAAAGCTATATTTATTTTTTTGCAAATTTTATTTTAGACAAACAAGCAACCTCGATGATCATGTGGCCTGTACAGTCAGCAAAATACAAGCGCATTTATTGTGGATGATGAAAAGATTTCCATTATATGTAATCTGGATAGTGAACAAAATATCAGCCAGGCTGGTGAGAACATTTTAGATTCAAGTTTGCCTTCGATATGTGAATCTACCTTGGGAGAAAGAGACATTAATGTTGAATTTCAACACGAAAAAAGGCCCGAGGAGAGTGAACCTCCCACGAAAAAAAGAAAAAAAAAGAGATAATTTTGAGGATGTGGCAAAGAGATATTTGCAAGCGAAGATTGATAAAGATCAAGTTAAAAAAGAAAATGATACTGAAAATAATTATATGTTATTCTTTAGATCTTTGCTGCCAAATCTTAATAAGTTTAATGCAAACCAAAATTTAGCATTAAAAATAAAAGTCTTGGAGGCAGTGGAAATTGTAACAGATGAAAATGTTGAAAACAAATAAAAATTTTTTTGAGTATACTCTTCTTTTTATTTTTTGCCCGAGTAAAAAAAAAATCATTGAACTTGTTATTTGTTATGCATTTAACTATTCCATATTACGGAGCTCATATATATATAAAAAAACGTAAGTAGAGAAATTCGGGTAAGAATATTGTTTTTGGCCATTCTAATAATACTACTAATCCTTAAGCTATTGATACTAACACTAATAATCCTAAACGACCCCTCAGTCCACGAAATATACCAAGCAATAAGACAAATTTTGAATTACCAGCACGCAGACTTACTGCCAAAAATTGTCAACCATCGACTTGTTACTTGTAGATGGCGCCACTGAATAAGTACAACGAATTGCGCGTTGAAAACCTAAATTACAATACTGTGCCAAAAATTAATACTAATGATCTTAAACTAGAAGAAGTTTAAATAAAACCTATCAGTATATATAAAACTCAAAACTGCTATAGACTACTTTAACTGCCATAGACTCCGAACCCACACGCAAATTCCATGCGAAGCTTGACAAGCACTTTGTGCGTATATTCCCTACCAGTGAAAAATCACACCGTGAAATTTCCAAATACTTAAAAGAACAGAACATTCAACACTTCCTACTCACTGAAAATTATAAGCCCCCTATTAAGGTAGGATTCATGGTCTACTCTCCGAAATGGAGGAGAAGGAAATTCATGACGATTGAGAGAAACTTAAATTCTTAGTCCAAAAAGTTAACCAAATGCTAAAACGTGCAGATAAATCCTGAATGCGCCTTTATAAAATCAACTTAGAGAATAACGAAGCAGGAAAGGAAATATATAATTTAAAATCCCTATTCTACCTCCTAGAACTATAGAGAAATATAATACTCCATTTAAAATCAAACAATGCTTTAAATGCCAATACTGACACAACAATGCAATCGCGTTATTGAACGACGTCATAGTTTAAACCTTCCATTGGGTGGTGGTGGTCTTTTGGGGGGAGCTGCAAGTATTTCACCTCATCTCCAATTTGCATAATCCTCGCTTACGGTTCACTTGCTAATTGATCTGCTAACCTGTTGCACGGTCAATTGCTGCTGCTTTTCAATCTCTGGATTTATAAGTTCAAACTTTTAGCATCTTAAAATGCATCCTTCTCTCGTGGGTTTCTCGAACCATACGGAGCACAGGATTATCGAGAATGATAAATGCGCTATTTCTTTTTTGCAGGAATTAAATATTCATCCACGGGAGTCAGACGATATGAAGTGCACCACATGTGGTTCGACAATAAGGATTACGAGAATCGAGGATGAAGTTTGGATAGCGTTGGAGGTGCAAGGGGAAAATATGTAATGTGACAGTAAACCCACTGTCTAACACATATTTTGAACACTCTAAGCTGCCCATGACGGAGATTCTTAGCATCATCATTGACTTTGTATGCAAGCGGAAGGTGACTGAAGTGCACAGGGACATGAATGGAGGAAATTCCATGGATTACCAAAAAATCATATAGGTACTGTGATGAATTTTTTTCTTTTGTCGGGAAGTTTGTGAGGTTTATGTCTCGAGTAATAGTCAATTACTTGGTAGTGAACATAAAACGGTTGAACTTGACGAGACGTTCCTCACGTCTCGCAAGTACAATAGGGGAAGAAGAACAGCCCCGATGTCAGAGACCATTTTTGGGATCTACTGTCGCGAAGACAGAGAGGGGCTATTCTTCCCGGTTAAGTCTAACAAAAAGGAGCATTTAAGGCCAATAGTTAAGAAGTATCGCCACCCGAGCACCTTGATAATTTGCACTGACTCTGCACGCCAGTATGAAAATATTGATGTTCTTTTCCCGTCAGCTGTTCATAAAACTACAAACTACAGCATCGGTGAGTTTGTGGGCTGGACTGATCGCTCCAACACTATAAATTCTTTCGAAAACGAAAATAAGCATCTGAAGATCACTTTGAGCTCAACATAACACTCTCCTTAACACTTACACAGTACAAAACACAACCCTTCTTTCATTGCTCTAGGTACTACGTTTTATTATCATTATTTTAACCAAGGGAATCCCTTCGGACATTCCTGTCGAGGAAGTAAGAAATGAAATAACTAAATTATGAAAAAAAAATTCGAGAATTTCCTTGATACAGAGATATGTGTCATCTCATCAGAAAACCTAAACCAAGTGAGTGGTTTAGGTTTTCAAATTTTAAATCATTGAAAATTATTAAATATTGAAAAATATCCATTTAAAAAAATCTATTTGTAGCTTAGCTATAAAGGGGGAGAGAGAAATTGTCGGATTTATATTTCGCATCATGATAATCATTATGATGTCATTAAATCATTACCAGGATTTTATGGAAGGAAAGGCTACTGCCACGACTGCAATAAGCCGTATGAAAAAACAATGGAGCACAGATGTATGTGGAGTACGTTATGACATCTCATTTAAGTTGGACTGCACACGACAAGTCGAAACCAGACGCCAAGATTGTGACACTGTGTGCAATATCTCAAAAATGCTATTCTGATCATGAGTCTCTAACTGGAAAACAATAATTATGTACATGTGATCAGGTGTTTTTTATCCTTATTTCATGTTTTTTTCATTTAATCCTTTTACGTTACTAATAACTGAATATGTCCCCATCTATTTTTTAGATAAATCAATGCAGACTTTGCCCCAGAATAATTCGAAGGAGAAATTGTCCGAAAACAGCATATATATGGCCGTGTGAAGTGTCCCTCATGCAAACTATTTGTTGCATTTGCTCATCGATGCTACCTAAACAGGAATGTTTCAGTAGCCCCTAGCGATAGTTTCCTGTTTTTGAAACAGAGAAATCTTCAGGGGAAACATATAGTAAATTTTGCGGTAGCTCAGTACACCTCAGGTGAAGAACATGTTTTCTCGGGCTATGCAGCACAGGATCAGCTTTCTTCCTTTTGTTTTCTTTACACCATGCAGGATACGCTGTTATTGCACATAACTGAGAGGGTATCTATGTTTTTTATGTTGTTACCAAATGAATCAAAGTATAAACGTAAAAAAAAATAAAAAATGAAAAACAAATCAGCTTCTGCAACACATCCGCAAGCGTATTTTGGAAAAACTGAGTGAAGTTTCAAACTTTGTCATAAAAGGAACTGTCAGAATCGCGTCCGACATTCTTAACTGAGACTGAATTAAGGTGAGCGACAGGACCATCAATAAGCTCAAAAGAACGCAAACAGGTGACGAAGCAGAATGCACCTATGGAAATGACCAACAATAGGTGATGTGGACATTTAGAATGATTAGCGAAGGCCGTTTGCGGTATCTTACAAAGCGGAAAGCCGACGGCAGAGGAATTCACTGTAGGAAATCCACGTACAAAGGAAACCACGCACAAAGGAAAGGAAAGCAAGAAAGGAACTCTTTTGTTTTGTTTGACAATAACAAAATAATGCATGTAAAATTTTTTATAGAAAATGAAGATGGCATTCATTTAATTGGACAAACATTTTACGATCAAGCATCGTTTTTCATAAAACTATATCCTTCTGATCTGTGAAGTATTTATCGTGTGAACAGAATAAAAAGAAAATACAAATCTTATTTACTAGGAAGAGTAAAATCAAAAGTTTTAGCACTGCCATATCATATCATAAATCCTATGCAACTTTTCCTCTGCATCAGTAACAAATTACTACTAGAATTTTTTTTTTGTATTCAGAGTAAAAATTCTTATGTTTCTACTTGTATCTTTGTGTATGAATAGTGGTGTATGGCAGAATGCAATATACAGATATCTTTTTTTGACAATTTATAATGGAACTGTAAGATATATAGACTGTTTTACTAAATTCACATATTATTATGTTATATTGGACTAAAACATATGATGAAAGGTGCGACCATATTATGCTTTAAAACCTTTTTTTGTATTTTTCTCTATTCTGTTAAACTTAATTTTGAAATTCTTTGTTAATAAAACGTGGGAAAATCGTCCTTTTGCTGTTGTGGCTTTTCCCGTGGAGGGAGGCTCCTTATCGGTTATTCCTTCCTCGTGGATTATCAAAGGAAAGGAACACAATTACTCTAGATGGCTCAATAAAGCTTTGGATAGCAACAAATTAGTGAAGAAGTTCAAAGCACGTGCCGACGATTGGCAAACAGTACCAGTACACATCATACATTACTCACGTAAGATGTATATTATTTAGTTGTAAATAAATTTTAACCCAAAAACCGAGTAGAGTCCACAACCTTTATCTGTGATTCTTGGAGGGTAATTTCTGGGCCTAGGTGAAGTCCACGTCACCTGCAAAAGTGCGCATAGCACGTTTTTTCTGCAAAAAAGCTAAAACCGCTTTCTCCACACCACTTCACCATGCGTTTTATGGCCGTCTGTAGTTGCCGCTCAATAAAGTGCATATCTTTCCCCTCACATCATATCTGTAAGTCATCTACATAGAGCCATCCATTGACTGCTGGTCTGTAAAATACCATTCATCTTAATAGAGAAAAGTGTAACACTTAGGCACTCCGTTGCGGCTTAAATTCCTCTTGCACAAAATTATTAGACAGAGTGGATCCAATTCGGACATTAAAATTACGTGTGGCTAAATTTTTTTTTTAATAAAAATGGGGAGATTACGAATAAAATTCACGTTGTATAAATCCCGCAAGATATCGTACATCCATGTACGATCACGATCACATGCTTTCTCAGTGTCAAGGAATATTATTACCGTATTATTCCTCGTGAAAAGCATTACTTACTTGGGATTTCAGAGCGACGATGTTATCGATCGTCGATCTGCCACGCCGGAAACCACTTTGGAAAGGGGAAAAATGGCTATGTACATGAACAAGAGTACATGAACTGTAGATAGGCAAAGAGAAAAATCAGATTGATCCCAACATACCCAAGAATGCGGATAAAGCTTTATTTCCTGAAGACTTCATGAATTCCAACTTGCTTCGAATCGTGTTGCCATGCTTCTCATCAGGTATTGCTGACTAACGGGCTTTAATGTACAATGCTTTCAACGTGACCGTGAGAGCTGCTGCTAATATGCTGTACAAGCGACTCGATGAGCTGGGTTGACCTAACGATAACCTTCGAGATGGATGAGGAGGAAATCTCTGACTGAAAATTCAGACCAACAGGAGGGATAAATAATAATGAATGTAAGACTCTGGCAGTTAGAATAATGGCATAAGCTACTATTCCAGTAATTCCTATTGCCACAGAAACTAAAAAATAAAATTCTATGTTCTAAAAGAACAGATTCTAAAATATTACTTAATGCAAAATCAACCAGTAAAAGAAGCACCAATTAAAATTAAACATATTACAATTGCCAGGACCGTTAATCGCAGAGAGATTCTAGATATGATAGCCATAAAAGACGAAAGGCATGTCCACCCAAGAAGGAGCGGGGAATTCATAAGACTAGAATCTAAAACGGAAGACGACCACCGTGAGATGGCTACATCTACGCAGCAATCGCTGGTGTAATCTGGTTCCTTTGTAAGTCGAGTCTCTGATTCTAGGTACAATATATTTTGAATTAAAATATTCTAAAAGAAATACCTCTAAGGAGAGACAGAGGAAATCCTGATGCCCTGCATTAGTAAGAGTGTCCCGAAGGGAACGCGTGGAAATGCAAAGGTATGTGCGTGAAATCGAGCAATTGCAAATGGAACTAGAATTCGAGCTTCATAGCCTTACTGACAACAGTACAGACGAAACCCTGCATCAAATTGTACTGCGGGTGAATATCCGCTATTACGAAAAGATGTTCGATTTGTGTGAAGACCGGAGGTCGAAGGAACCGGAAACCGTGGTGGAACCTTGAGTGTTCTGCAGTATTGAAAGTACAACGTAAAAAGTGGGGGATATTTCACCGATATCCCATCACTCCAAATTGCATTCTGCAGAAGACATACGAATCGCCCACAAAAAACTTTTGGTGGTGAGGTGCGTACATTGACTGTGTCAATTTTGTGGTATCTTGCAGACAATACTTTTAGCACAAGAAAAGAAAAGCTGCGGTTACTCCGGTCCAGTCTGCACCTCTTCCTACTGCACAAGGCCAGCTTGTGTCAGTTGATCTAGTCGGTCCCTCCCGCAACGGTCAATCACTTCTCATCACAATAGACCACTTTTGGCCTTAGAAGACATGCCTTCCCCCACTGCAGACAGAGTAACTAGGGCTATCTTCAGGTATATTGCCACGTTTGGCAGACAAAACCACATCCTTGCAGTCCTTGGCCAGAGCACAGAGACTGGAGTGTAGAGGACTGGAAACGAGTAGCATGGAGTGATGAGTCTCGATTCCGACTACTTAACGCCGACGGGAGGCTGAGAATATGGCGTCAGGCTCATGAAGCCATGGATCCTGCATGCCTGGCTGGAACTGTACAAGGGCATGGTGGCTCAATCATGGTCTGGGGTGTTTTTTCGTGGCACAGTTTGGGATCTTTGGTGGCTGTACCAACCTCCCTCAATGCAATTCGGTACGTAGAGTTGCTGGGTGATCACCACCATCCATTAATGTTGTTCTGTTATCCGCACGGTAATGGAGTTTTCCAGCAAGACAACTGTACCTCTCACAAGTCCCGGTTTGCTACTGGCTGATTGGATGAGCATTCCTCTGACTTCTTTGTCATGAATTGGCCATCTAGAAGCCCAGACTTAAATCCTATTGAGCATCTTTGGGATGTTTTGGAACAAGGCGTGAAAGGCCATCACACAGCACCAAAGAACCTTACTGAATTATGGACAGCTTTAGCCAATATTTCGCAAGCCATTCCCGTGAAACGTTTCCAGAAACCTGTTGAATCTATGCCTCGTCGTGTGGCAGCCGTTATCAAGGCCACAGTAGGCCCAACTAGTTACTAGGTAGGTATCCCTAATTCAGTGGCACTTCAGTGTATTACAGCTGATTTAGCTGATGTTATGAATTCTACCAGAGTAAATAATCTTTCATTTATTCCTAATTATGAGAGTGATATTAAAACTGAATATATTATTGTTGACTTTGAAAATCTTCAGAAATTGTTTGCAACAGTAAAATGCCAAACATGTGAAAATAAAAGTTTGGTTTTGAGCTCTAGTGGCAAAATTGGTTTTTCAACCAATTTAAAACTGTCTTGCCATATCTGCAATGAAGAAACTTCTTCAATAAATACTTCTGTTAATACAAAAAACAATTATCCTGATATTAATCTTCTAATTACCCATGCCTTTTCTCATATTTGTAAGGGGTACTCTGTCATAGAAAAGTTCTGCATGATAATGAATATTGATTTATTTTCTTCGTCAACATATGCAAGGTGTACAAAGAAATTATATGACGCACAATTAGTTGCCATGTAAAATACTTTAGCAAGTGTACATAAAGAAGTAAAAAATGCAAATAATTCCATGCTTACAGAACACGATGTTTGTGACATAGCTGTCTCATTTGACGGCACGTGGCTTACTCGTGGGCATACGTCTCTGATAGGAGTAAGCTGTGTGATTGATGTTTTAACGGATGACGTGTGATGATGTTTTAACGGATGATGTGTGATGATGTTTTAACGGGACATCCCCAATGCGCCACTGAATGAGATTTGTGAGTTAATTGTACCTGACAACGGCCTAGATTCTATTAGGTAAACAAAGCGAACCAAGCTTACAAAAGCGAACTCTAACTCAATAGCGAATATTTTGCGCAACCTAACTGCACCTCCACGTGGTGGTCCCTGGGTGGTCTTTGATCATCGAATGCCGGGGGAGTGGGGAAGTCATTAGTCCCTCGTCTGTTACCAGGGACATACCAACAGATGTCTACTAGAGGAAACAGCCAAAAAAATAATTTTCGGGTTTGTGTTTTCAAATATCAAGCCTGTTACATTTCTCTGTAACCAATTTGTATAAATATGAGAAGTGGGTCTCCTACAAAAACGGTACCGGATGGACCATTTTGATTTTGATATATGAAACACGCACCTTTTTACAGAATCGCATAGTTTCATCTATAGGATAGAAAAAAAAAGTTCAAATTTGTTGTACAGTGTAATTTTCAATTAATGAAATTTCAAAATGAATCCGAATTATTGAACGAACAGTTCTTCATCTGTCAATATCTAGAAGCTTCAAAGTTGTTTGGTTTCAGACTGGTAGGTTTAGAAGGCTTGGTAAACTGTAGATGGTCAAAGAGAAAAATCAGATTAATTCCAACATACCTAAGAATAAGAATAAAGCTTTATTTGCTGAAGATTTCATGAATTTCTACTTGCTTCGATTCGTGTTGTCATGCTTCTCATCAGGTATTCCTGACTACCGGGATTTTATGTACAATGCTTTCAACGTGACCGTGAGAGCTGCTGTTAATTTGCTGTACAAGCGACTAGATGAGCTGGGTTGACCTAACGATAACCTTCGGGAAGGATGAGGAGGAAATCTCTGACTGAAAATTCAGACCAACGGGAGGGGTAAATAATAATGAATTTAAGACTCTGGCAGTTAGACTAATGGCAAAAGCTACTATTCCAGTATTTCCTATCGCCACAGTAATTCCTATTGCCACAGAAACTAAAAAATAAAATTCAATGTTCTAAAAGAACAGATTCTAAAAGATTACTTAATGCAAAATCAACCAGTAAAAGAAGCACCAATTAAAATTAAACATATTACAATTGCCAGGACCGTTAATCACAGAGAGATTCTAGATATGATAGCCGAAAAAGACGAAAGGCATGTCCACCCAAGAATGAGCGGGGAATTCATAAGACTAGAATCTAAAACGGAAAACTAGAATCGAAAACTTGGATGAATTTGAAAATATACTTAAGACGCGCTCAGTATCAGTATATATCAGGGGTTTCCAACTGGCGGCCCTAGGGCCGCATGCGGCCCGGGCTGCCTTTTTTTGCGAAGACTTCTAGGAAAATAACTTGCAGCATCAATTTAGATTTTCTTAGTTAACGAAAAATGTTTTTGTAAAAATCCATATTGATTTCAAATGCTGTTCATTTACAAAAAAGATTGAATTTTCCTCGAATTCCATGAAAATCAGTGTGTCCACTCATGTTTTATTTCCTACCCCCTCCTCCCATTCCCCATTGTTATACGTCCCAGAACTCGTCCAAGGACTTATTTTTAACCCAGGGCCATAACCAGGTTTCTTTCACCCCTCTGACTCAATTGTTCCCACAAGGAGAAGAGACTTGACCCTGCTATGTGATCACCGCCCATTTCTGAATGGACTGTCCATTTCCTCCTCTTTAGGGGGGCACGGGTTTTTCTCGAGGACACTAAGCTGAACTAAAGCAGCCCCAGGACACCTACCCCAAATTGCTGCATTCCAACCTTCAAATATAATAAACTCGTCCTGTGAGGGATTCTCCCATGTCTCTTCTCCCGAAAGGAAAAGATTGGTGTGTATTTCTTTTGTGACCAAGGCACGGGTTACGAGATAGGGTTTTCTTTAAAAACGTTACTGTGCGTATGTTCTCTAATTATTAATTTTATAAGTATGGGTGGAATTTCAAAGAAACGCAAGATTGAAAATGAAAAGAGAGCTTACAATGATCGTTGGGAAAGCAATTACTTAATTACGAATAAAAATGGGAAGTTCCAATGTTTGGTTTGCATGGAAGTGGTATCATTGCCTAAAGAATACAATATGAAAAGACATTATTCAATCCATGAAGAAAAGTATCGAAGATATGGAGGAGAAGATCAAAATATCTGGATTTCAGTCCTGAAAAAGAAAGTGAAGCAGCAGACAGGTTTTTTTTTTTCAAAAATATCGCACGGTCAATCATCTGCTTTGTATGCTTCGTATGTCGTTTCTCTTGAGCTTGCTAAAGCAAAAAAAACCATTTACTGATGTCAATTTAGTAAAAAAATGTGCTATTGAAATGGCAATGGCTTTTGGGGATGTTAAATTAGCCGAGAAATTTGATTCAGTGCCGCTTTCTAACCAAACTTTACAGAGAAGAGTTATTGATATGGGAGAGCAGATAGAAATATCATTAATTTGTTTTGTAACAAAATTTCAGCTTCCTAGAACTTATGGTTCAAGAGATACAGTGATCAGTGAGTGAGTGGTATTTGTCTTTTATATATATTGTAGATTTAAAATGGCAAAACATAATAAATTGGTACACATTTAAAAAAAAGAAGTGTAGCTCTGTTTTGGGCTGATTTTAATGAAACATGGTATGTACATGTTTCTTGAGCCTTACTTTAATTTAAAAGTAATCCGGCTGAAATCCACTGTTACAATTGTACGTAAAAACCATTTGCTCAGAAATATGTGCTCCAAACTTAGAGAAGTATTTTGAAATAATAAATCCGGTCCTTGTTATATAAGAAAAGAACTTTGCAGTAAAATTCTCAAAATCAGACAAGCAGTTGTGTGTACTATTCGATACAGGAAAACGCAAAAACAAATACCTTCACATGAAATTCTGAAAAGTTTGAGTAGGGACATTTTAAATGCCCCTCTTCATATATATTCGGGGAGCACAAAAGATGTAAAATATATTTTTGTAAAAAAATGCAATCTCGAAATTTCATTCCTGAATTCATAAAATGTGGACTGCTTTACAGAATCAATTAGGAGAAAATGCAAAAAGTCTGTTATTCGATGAGACTAACAATCCAGTTGAAGAACCGAATACAAGAGTTGCCAAGTGCATCGGAAGCAAACGAGTAAACTTTGAGGCAGTCGTACAAAGCAAAGCAGCAGCCCTGTCTCTTAACAGTAAAACACCAAACCGAAAAATGTTACTGGTTCTCCACGGAAGAAGTCCAGGAACACGGACGAAGTTGTTTGAAAAAAGGAGTATTGGCAATGAAAGCAGGATTAAACGTAAAAAATAATAATTTGGAGGCTTGGTTTAGCAACCAAGATGACTGTTTCCGTCTGTAGAAGAAACCGCAAACTATGGAAGCCTGGCACAGAGACCAAATCTTCCCTCTGATTTATTAAACATAAAGAAAAATGTATTTCTGGAAGCCCTTAAATTAACAGAGGAAGAGAGTGTACATATGCAAAAACTGACTATCCTCCAGCGAGATAGCCCAGTGTGGCTGGAAGAAAGGAGAAAACATCAAAGCAGGGAGCATCAAATTTCGGCCACGTATGCGCAAGAAGGGCGGATACACGGCTCCCACGCATTTAGAGAGACAAAATGTTAATTTGGTTCTATAAGAATTTAATGAATTTGTTGCTGAGGCATTCATTGAACTTCGGGATAAATATAAACTACAGCATTACCAAAACACTACAGATTTTATCACAATAACTTTTACTTGGTGGAATATATTTAATGTTAAATTCATAAGTAAAGAATCTAGGTTAAATAATGTGTATCAAACACCATTAACATTTACTGAAAATGATAACAAAATTACTTTTCTTGAAAAATCTTTTAGATCGATTAGATGAATGAGATAAGATGTGTCGCACAACAGGCATGCTTTCTAAAGAAACACATGCAGCTCTAAAAGTAACTATTAATGGGATTATTCAAATAAGCAAGTACTGCAAAGAAGAATTAAATATCGGATACATCTTACACCGGAAATTTCAGACAGATGATTTGGAGAAATTGTTTGGCTTTTATAGCCAATTAGCTGGATGCCAGTATAATATTTCATTGCAACAGCTATTTCAATGCGAAAAGAAAACTTAGGATGTAGTTAGCGTTACTGCTAAAACTTCTTAACTAAAGCTTTCTATGAGGTTGAAATTAGATTTTCTTAGTTTTGAAAATGAAAGCTGTTTGTCATGTAAGGAATTGCATTTACTGGATAAAGAAAGGGTTGTAAATGTTATCAGTTTTTCAGAAACCTAGATAGAGGTCGATAAATATATCCTCTTGAGAACATTGTAAATGCAGCGCTGTACTTAGAGGATATAAGTAACGCCATTGGCAACGTCTTCAGTTCAGTGTCGAGTGCGTCGTCGTATCTGACCACTTTCATGCGACACAAACTGCGTGCCGAGTCAAGACCTTTGCGTTTTGAAACTCAGTCCGATCTGGCCTACAACTGCCCCTTTACGGAGAACGAGTTGGAGAATTGCCTTCGGCAGACTCGAATGACTTCCCCGGGTCCCGATGGCATTAGTTATGCTATGTTACAGCATCTCTCTCGCACTCGATCCGTAATTTGCCAGGAGCCGTTTTTGAGTTACAATTGCCAGTACCGTTAATCACAGAGAGATTCTAGATATGATAGCCGAAAAACACGAAAGGCATTTCCATCCAAGAACGAGCGGGAAATTCATAAGACTAGAACCTAAAACAGAAGACGACCACCGTGAGATGGCTACATCTACACAGCAATCGCTGGTGTAATCTGGTTCCTTTGGAAGTCGAGTCTCTGATTCTATGTACGATATATTTTGAATTAAAATATTCTAAAAGAAATGCCGCTAAGGAGAGACAGGGGAAATCCTGATGCCCTGCAAATAGTACGAGTGTCCCGAAGGGAACGCGCGGAAATGCAAAGGTATATGCGTGAAATCGAGCAATTGCAAATGGAACTAGAATTCGAGCTTCATAGCCTTATTGACAACAGAACAGACGAATCCCTGCATCAAATAGTACAGCGGGTGAATATTCCCTATTACGAAAATAAGTTCGATATCTGTGAAGATCATAGATCGAAGGAACCGGAAACCGTGGTGGAACCTTGAGTGTTCTCCAGCATTGAAAGTACAACGTAAAAAGTGGGGGATATTTCGCCGATATCCCACCACTCCAAATTCCATTGCTTTCAAGCAAGCGAGAGCTAACGCTCGTAGAGTGCGTCGACGTTGCCAGAGAGAGTCGTGGAAAAAGTACGTTTCGGAATCGACACCATCCACTCCAAATAAACAGCATTGGACGAAAGTAAAGAAATGCATAGGATTATATCCAGACCAGTTAATTACAGTGTTACACTTTCTACCTTAGAGGAAATAAGTAACGCCATTGGCAGCGTCATCAGTTCAGTGTCAAGTCAGTCGTCGTATCCGACCACTTTCATGCGACAAAAACTGCGTGCCGAGTCAAGACCTTTGCGTTTCGAAACTCAGTCCGATCTGGCCTACAACTTCCCCTTTACGGAGAACGAGTTGGAGAATTGCCTTCGGCAGACTCGGATGACTTCCCCGGGTCCCGATGGCATTAGTTATGCTATGTTACAGCATCTCTCTCGCAGCTCGATCCGTAATTTGCCAGGAGCCGTTTTTGCGATACAATTGGCAGAAAAATTCCCTGTGACAGATATTCCGAAGATAAAGGAAGACCAGCAAGAGATGGAGTGTGACGACATAGCTCCAAGATTCACGAAAGCATATATTCGTTGTTAATACAGATTCTTTACTCAATTTAACACGTTTCAACTTTTATCTGATTTTAAACGACTGCTGCCTCATATCAAATTATTCGATAACCAATTATAAGTTGAATTTCCCGACAATGGCAGAAAAATTACCTGTAACAGATGTTCCGAAGATAAAGGAAGACCAGCAAGAGATGGAGTGTGACGACATAGCTCCAAGATTCACGAAAGCATATATTCGTTGTTAATACAGATTCTTTACTCAATTTAACACGTTTCAACTTTTTATCTGATTTTAAACGACTGTTGCCTCGTATCAAATTATTCGATAACCAATTATAAGTTGAATTTCCCAACAATGGCAGAAAAAGTCCCTGTAACAGATATTCCGAAGATAAAGGAAGACCAGCAAGAGATGGAGTGTGACGACATAGCTCCAAGATTCACGAAAGCATAAATTCGTTGTTAATACAGATTCTTTACTCAATTTAACACGTTTCAACTTTTTTTCTGATTTTAAACGACTGCTGCCTCGTATCAAATTACTCGATAACAAATTATAAGTTGAAATTCCCGACAATGGCAGAAAAAGGACCTGTAACAGATATTTCGAAGATAAAGAAGGAAGACCAGCAAGAGATGGAGTGTGACGACATAGCTCCAAGATTCACGAAAGCATATATTCGTTGTTAATACAGATTATTTACTCAATTTAACACGTTTCAACTTTTTATCTGATTTTAAACGACTGTTGCCTCGTATGAAATTATTCGATAACCAATTATAAGTTGAATTTCCCAACAATGGCAGAAAAAGTCCCTGTAACAGATATTCCGTAGATAAAGGAAGACCAGCAAGAGATGGAGTGTGACGACATAGCTCCAAGATTCACGAAAGCATATATTCGTTGTTAATACAGATTCTTTACTCAATTTAACACGTTTCAATTTTATCTGATTTTAAACGACTGTTGCCTCGTATCAAATTATTCGATAACCAATTATAAGTTGAATTTCCCGACAATGGCAGAAAAATTACCTGTAACAGATGTTCCGAAGATAAAGGAAGACCAGCAAGAGATGGAGTGTGACGACATAGCTCCAAGATTCACGAAAGCATATATTCGTTGTTAATACAGATTCTTTACTCAATTTAACACGTTTCAACTTTTTATCTGATTTTAAACGACTGCTGCCTCGTATCAAATTATTCGATAACCAATTATAAGTTGAATTTCCCGACAATGGCAGAAAAATTACCTGTAACAGATGTTCCGAAGATAAAGGAAGACCAGCAAGAGATGGAGTGTGACGACATAGCTCCAAGATTCACGAAAGCATATATTCGTTGTTAATACAGATTCTTTACTCAATTTAACACGTTTCAACTTTTATCTGATTTTAAACGACTGTTGCCTCGTATCAAATTATTCGATAACCAATTATAAGTTGAATTTCCCGACAATGGCAGAAAAATTACCTGTAACAGATGTTCCGAAGATAAAGGAAGACCAGCAAGAGATGGAGTGTGACGACATAGCTCCAAGATTCACGAAAGCATATATTCGCTGTTAATACAGATTCTTTACTCAATTTAACACGTTTCAACTTTTCATCTGATTTTAAACGATTGTTGCCTCGTATCAAATTATTCGATAACCAATTATAATTTGAATTTCCCGACAATGACAGAAAAATTCCCTGTAACAGATATTCCGAAGATAAAGGAAGACCAGCAAGAGATGGAGTGTGACGACATAGCTGCAAGATTCACGAAAGCATATATTCGTTGTTAATACAGATTCTTTACTCAATTTACCACGTTTCAATTTTATCTGATTTTAAACGACTGTTGCCTCGTATCAAATTATTCGATAACCAATTATAAGTTGAATTTCCCGACAATGGCAGAAAAATTACCTGTAACAGATGTTCCGAAGATAAAGGAAGACCAGCAAGAGATGGAGTGTGACGACATAGCTCCAAGATTCACGAAAGCATATATTCGTTGTTAATACAGATTCTTTACTCAATTTAACACGTTTCAACTTTTTATCTGATTTTAAACGACTTGCCTCCTATCAAATTATTCGATAACCAATTATAAGTTGAATTTCCCGACAATGGCAGAAAAATTACCTGTAACAGATGTTCCGAAGATAAAGGAAGACCAGCAAGAGATGGAGTGTGACGACATAGCTCCAAGATTCACGAAAGCATATATTCGTTGTTAATACAGATTCTTTACTCAATTTAACACGTTTCAACTTTTTATCTGATTTTAAACGACTGTTGCCTCGTATCAAATTATTCGATAACCAATTATAAGTTGAATTTCCCGACAATGGCAGAAAAATTACCTGTAACAGATGTTCCGAAGATAAAGGAAGACCAGCAAGAGATGGAGTGTGACGACATAGCTAAATGATTCACGAAAGCATATATTCGTTGTTAATACAGATTCTTTACTCAATTTAACACGTTTCAACTTTTTATCTGATTTTAAACGACTGCTGCCTCGTATCAAATTATTCGATAACCAATTATAAGTTGAATTTCCCGACAATGGCAGAAAAATTACCTGTAACAGATGTTACGAAGATAAAGGAAGACCAGCAAGAGATGGAGTGTGACGACATAGCTCCAAGATTCACGAAAGCATATATTCGTTGTTAATACAGATTCTTTACTCAATTTACCACGTTTCAATTTTATCTGATTTTAAACGACTGTTGCCTCGTATCAAATTATTCGATAACCAATTATAAGTTGAATTTCCCGACAATGGCAGAAAAATTACCTGTAACAGATGTTCCGAAGATAAAGGAAGACCAGCAAGAGATGGAGTGTGACGACATAGCTCCAAGATTCACGAAAGCATATATTCGTTGTTAATACAGATTCTTTACTCAATTTAACACGTTTCAATTTTATCTGATTTTAAACGACTGTTGCCTCGTATCAAATTATTCGATAACCAATTATAAGTTGAATTTCCCGACAATGGCAGAAAAAGTCCCTGTAACAGATATTCCGAAGATAAAGGAAGACCAGCAAGAGATGGAGTGTGACGACATAGCTCCAAGATTCACGAAAGCATATATTCGTTGTTAATACAGATTCTTTACTCAATTTAACACGTTTCAACTTTTATCTGATTTTAAACGACTGTTGCCTCGTATCAAATTATTCGATAACCAATTATAAGTTGAATTTCCCGACAATGGCAGAAAAATTACCTGTAACAGATGTTCCGAAGATAAAGGAAGACCAGCAAGAGATGGAGTGTGACGACATAGCTCCAAGATTCACGAAAGCATATATTCGTTGTTAATACAGATTCTTTACTCAATTTAACACGTTTCAACTTTTCATCTGATTTTAAACGATTGTTGCCTCGTATCAAATTATTCGATAACCAATTATAAGTTGAATTTCCCGACAATGACAGAAAAATTCCCTGTAACAGATATTCCGAAGATAAAGGAAGATCAGCAAGAGATGGAGTGTGACGACATAGCTCCAAGATTCACGAAAGCATATATTCGTTGTTAATACAGATTCTTTACTCAATTTACCACGTTTCAATTTTATCTGATTTTAAACGACTGTTGCCTCGTATCAAATTATTCGATAACCAATTATAAGTTGAATTTCCCGACAATGGCAGAAAAATTACCTGTCACAGATGTTCCGAAGATAAAGGAAGACCAGCAAGAGATGGAGTGTGACGACATAGCTCCAAGATTCACGAAAGCATATATTCGTTGTTAATACAGATTATTTACTCAATTTAACACGTTTCAACTTTTTATCTGATTTTAAACGACTGCTGCCTCGTATCAAATTATTCGATAACCAATTATAAGTTGAATTTCCCGACAATGGCAGAAAAATTACCTGTAACAGATGTTCCGAAGATAAAGGAAGACCAGCAAGAGATGGAGTGTGACGACATAGCTCCAAGATTCACGAAAGCATATATTCGTTGTTAATACAGATTCTTTACTCAATTTAACACGTTTCAACTTTTTATCTGATTTTAAACGACTGTTGCCTCGTATGAAATTATTCGATAACCAATTATAAGTTGAATTTCCCAACAATGGCAGAAAAAGTCCCTGTAACAGATATTCCGAAGATAAAGGAAGACCAGCAAGAGATGGAGTGTGACGACATAGCTCCAAGATTCACGAAAGCATATATTCGTTGTTAATACAGATTCTTTACTCAATTTAACACGTTTCAACTTTTTATCTGATTTTAAACGACTGTTGCCTCGTATCAAATTATTCGATAACCAATTATAAGTTGAATTTCCCGACAATGGCAGAAAAAGGACCTGTAACAGATATTCCGAAGATAAAGGAAGACCAGCAAGAGATGGAGTGTGACGACATAGCTCCAAGATTCACGAAAGCATATATTCGTTGTTAATACAGATTCTTTACTCAATTTAACACGTTTCAACTTTTTATCTGATTTTAAACGACTGTAATTCAGTTGTATAGTGTTGCGTGTGAGCGATACACCGGTGTGTGGTTTTGAAATGATTTTAGCCTTTAGTGGAAATTTGCAGAACATTAGCTTCTAAAACAGTAATCGTTTCGAAAGTTTTTATTTATATTATTACCATTAAAATGTATATCATTATCTTTATAAGCTACACAATTCACTACCATAATTCTCTTAAAATTATATTTTAACTCATTTCGGTTACCGCTGTTGTTTGTAAACACACGATCTTCATTGCCATGCTCATTTCAGAAATTTCTCATTGAGATGATGCTCATTTAATGCTTGTTTTCAAAAGTGAAATATACCATGTTATGTAAATGCCCCGAAAATATTTCTATACTGGAGATGTAGACAGATTAAAGAATTTAAGTAAACTTTTGCGTAATTTATACATTTGTGTGTGTTTAATTATTTAAATTAATAGATTTATACTTTTTAAACGTTTTTTTTCTTGCATTCTTTTAGGGATTTATAGTGTTGCGTGTGAGTGGAACACTGGTGTGTGGTTTTCAAATCATTGTAGCTTTTACTGGAAATTAGCTTCCAAAACAGTAATCGTTTGGAAAGTTTTTATTTATATACACAACTCACTACACTAAGACTTTTAAAATTTATATTTTAACACATTTCGGTTACTGCTGTTGTTTGTAAACACGAGATCTTCATTGCCATGCTCATTTCAGAAATTTCTCATTGAGATGATACTCATTTAATGCGTGTTTTCAAAAGTGAAATATAGCATGTTCTGTAAATGCCCCGAAAATATTTCTATACTGGAGTTATAGACAGATTAAAGAATTTAAGTAAACTTTTGTGTAATTTATACATATGAGTGCGTTTAATTATTTAAATTAATAGATTTATATTCTTTACGTGTTTTATTCTTGCATTCTTTTAGGGGTTTATAGTGTTGCGTGTGAGTGGAACACTGGTGTGCGGTTTTCAAATGATTTTAGCTTTTTCTGGAAATTAGCAGAACATCAGTTTCCAAAACAGTAATCGTTAGGAAAGTTTTGAATTTACTTTATTAAATGCTGATCACGAGATTTCCTTTCTTTTGTGATACTTTAAATAAATTTTGCGTCACGTGCATAACAACGAATTAATTGACAAAGAAAATATTAAATTACAGAAAAAGATAAAATTTAACCACTAGACTAATTGAGATGGAAATTTTTTAAAATTTAGTTCAAATTAGTATGAGTTATGGATATTAAATCAAATCTATATATAAAACTGTAATTTCCTTTCAAAATATGCTGGCGTAGATTTAAGAGAAAATTGTTTGTCCCGGCTTGTCAGTTTTACGTAGCTTGCTCACGCGTAAGTTCGCAGATGAGCCTGGTAATATTAGTTCCGCCCAATGAAGAAACAAAAAAAATTGTTTATAAGAAAATCCACTAAAAAGAAATTTCATTACTTTTTCATTGTAATTATCCTAAAATGTACCCCGTAGAGAAGCACGGGTATTCAGCTAGTTGTTAATAAATTTGTTATTTATAGTCTGTAACGTTGTGTCATGTCTAGTCTTGATTTTGAGTTAAATTTTCTAGTTTTCAGCGTTAGGTTCTTTTATTTCAGCAGAGTTGATTTCCTTGACTTTTCTTTTAGGTGAAGTAATTTTATTTTTAGGAGTTCTTCAATGATAGATAGGTAAATTTTATTTGAGTTAATTGCATTTTTCTTTAAGGCTCATAAATCACCACAGTGATGCAACAGTAAGTCGAACCTAGTGTAAACTTTAATTATAATTATAGGTTATTGCATTTTTATAAAAAACACAACGCAACTTTTCCATCTAACTAAACGTACTGACACTAATTTGTAATTGTAGAATTTAAATGCAATTGAAACTAAATATTAACTGTTAATTGAAGTAAGTAATTGTTAAGATGATTACTAAAATAAGTAAATATTAAATAGATTCAATTCCCCCCCCCCATCAACAATGTCGATGAAACAGTTTTTCGCGCCAAAAACGGTAAAACAACATCTCTTGTAAAAAATACGACGCTCTCATATAAAATTGTTGAGCGCGCGTGATGGAAGGTTAAAAACTACCTTTTGATGCAGTGAACAGAGAGGAATTTTATCCGTGGTGAACATAACCATGAAAATATTGAAGTATTTTATAATCTGTTCGTGAATGGATTCCCCAAGAGTGCAGACAATTTGAGGGCTAAGACCACTAAAAAACACTTACGTCGATGTCAAGTGAGAGTGTACGGCCAAATCAATCTTATCCGAATTATTGTGTGTGATTCACTTTCCTCTAAAAATCATTCTGTAGTAAACAACCGCATTTCAAAACGACAAAAAACTTCCTTCGCTCCAAAAGAACAAGAACTTTGTTCTGTTTTCAGAAAAGACAAGCTATTTTACCCAAAATAGTTCTCACTTTACATAAGAAAGCAATTTTTTGCTTACTAGATCCTCTGAATGATTGCAATGTTACGAATTGTTTTGATGATTAAAACAATAACGAGAGATGTACCATAAGATCACTAAACCAAATAAGTTGATGTCAAGGAAGTGTGCACGGCCAAGTCAAAGAAATTTCATAACTGTACCTGTCGCATAGAAATTCGTAAAGGACTCAGTTGCGCTGAGTTGACTCAGAGCTCTACGGTCACTTTATATTTCGCGACGTGTGATTAGACAAAGCTTACTTTTTAAGGCTGATTCCGAACGGCTATCGTGGCAGCAATTGTACTGCCATAGATTCTGGGATCGAATACAAGCGGCCATCCTCAGACCCAAAAGAACTGAAAAATTACAGAAATGTAAATCTATTGTTTCAGAAAAGAAAGGGAAAATCTTATCCAAGTTATTTTGTGTGATTCAATATCTTCTTAAAAGCATTCTCTTCCAGACAACCGCATTTGAAAACGACAGAAAACTTCCTTCGGCCCAAAAGAACAAGAGAACTTCGTTTTGTTACAGAAAAGAGAGGATATTTTATCTGAAATAGGTCTCACTTTACACAAGAACGCTTTTGCGGACTAAATCCTCTCAATTATTCTAATGTTACGAATGTTTTTGATGAATAAAAGAACGAGAGATGTACCAAAAGAATAATCAACAACAAGATTAAAATTTGGATTGAATATCGTTAAGGTGTGTTACATGAGAAGAAATTAATTTATTACAAATGCTCGGAAGATTGGCTATGACGCCATTTGTTCACAGTAAAGGGCGAGACTGCTGGCCATTCATTTAAGGGGCCACCGTATAGATGGCCAGCATTACTCCCTACAAGTCGGTTCCGTAATTTTGAACCTAGTCAAGTGACGAGACCAGAACACTAGACCCCGCACCTCCAGAGGTAAATTTGAGAACTTAGAGGACATTGCAGCTACGACAGATTTTACGTGCACCAGCCACCATTAGTGTACACGGCAGTGGATTTGTCAGCGACGAGCATCAAACCAGTGACTTCCAGATCACTAGTTCGCTGCCCTTGCCGACTGGACCACTGTGTCCAGTATATTTGTAGTTCTATGTGTTTCAACTATATGAAAGTTTTCGGAGACAGAACTTTCAACTAGTAGACCTCAGTATTTTCTACAGATATTTTCAAACATGCAATATTCACATCAAAATGTACTAAAGAGTGATGAAAAAGAAATAAAATGTACTTCCTGCGATAACACACAGTTACAGAGGAGCAAAAGCAGATCCAAGCATTCTCTCCGGGTATGATATCACGGGCTTTGGTTTGTGCAATGTGAATAAAAGGTTGGTTCAAAAGAAAAATATTTTGCTGATGTTTAGTTCACTGCAGAAATATGCAGCTATCCAGGGGCACGAACGTGGACGAATCAGCATCACCCCCATAAAATTTTAAGCATTTAAACTAATTGGACATGCACATGCACATTCAGGAGTAGTGATGGAAATCAAGTAATTGTTGACAATAAATGTCTAAGATTCGTGCATGTTACAAGCTCGCCAAGGCCATTTTCCGCCAAGTCTTGCAAAGCGGCTCGTTCTATTCCCCTCGGGAGTGCCACCTCAGTCTGATTTTCTTTAATTTATAGATATATATTATTTTAGCCTACTATATTTATGCACAGCATATTTACAGATTAAAAAACGAAACATGCATATTTATAGATCACAAACAAAAACGGCGGCAAGGTTGGCGTGAAAAATTGGCTTGGCGAGCTTGGAACACAGATAAGGAAGCTTTTCACAATAAATGAAATTGTGTCTTAGGAGATCAACGTGTTATATTTCAACTGAACTAGTAATGAGTAGAGGTTTAGTAATTGGCATAGCATAACAATCAAAATGTATGCACGTGTTAAAAGAATTAATTAAAAAAAGGAAATTATTCTTATGTGAATAATTTCTCTATGTTCTCCGCTTAACAGGATAAAATAATAATAATGATAATAACTATAAACAAACGATGACAGTTAGCGAGAAACTTCTTCACAGGTTACTGAGCTGAGAGAATTTAATACAAGCCTACCCAACACACTCAATACTCGAAAACACGTCAACAATTAATAACACTTAATTTGTGTCAAACACTTAACAGAGTAGAGCATATACCTGTTTATAGAAGAACTCATTATACAAAAGGATTCAAATGGATCAAATATGGAGGAAAGAAAAATGGCTAACCTAGAATACTTAATAACTAAATATATCATAATATAAAATTCATGTCAAACAAAACTAATATACGTGTGCATAGAAGAACTTATTAAACAAATGGATCAAATAAGGAGGATAGAAAAATGGCTAACTTAGAATACTTAATAACTAAATATATCATAACAGAAAATGCATGTGAAACAAAACTAGTATGTGTGCATAGAACTTATTATACAAAAGGATTCAATTGGATCAAATAACCTGGAAAGAAAAATAGCTAACCTAGAATTCTTAATTACTAAATATATCATATAAAATGCATGTCAAACAAAACTAAGAACTTATCTTATAAACCTCACATGCGCCAAAACACGTGCACAAAAATAATTTAAACGAGAAATTTCAGGGATAGGAGTAAGTCGAGTTATATTAATAAAAACTTTTTGGCCTCTTTGAAAGCAAAAATTATAAATTCAAAATAATTTTTAGTAGATGGATCCCGGTGCATACACATCGAAAAATAGGTAGATGGTGAAAAGCAGATGCGTTTTCTTAGCCAATATATTTATCGTATATTAATGTACAAATTTTTCAATATCTCTCAAGAGCAATATAACAATAGCATCAAGATAATAAATGATAAAAAGAAAACATTTTATGTGCCTAGCATCATACTATGATTTTTTTACCAATGCATGCATGTATACAAATTTAGGGTTATCACGCCATCATGTTTTTATTTCTCAATCAAGACAGTAGCTGTCGAGTCCCAATGACCAAAATGGCGGATGCATATACACATCGATAATTTGTAAATCGTAAATAGCACGTAGCGTATTTTTAACCACAAATATTTTTGGTACGATAATTTCTGAAATTTTCTAAATATAATACAAGAACAGCATAACAATAGCACCAAGTCCATAAGGGATAAAAAGTGTTGTTTTTTTTTTTTAAAAAAAAGAAATTTTTACGCTAAGCCATCTTGCTATGAATTTTATACAAATACATGAATACGAGTGCAATTATAAATTGAAGTTTAACGTTATCTGAGATGCCAAAAAATTGCACATTTTAATATGCCACACAAAAAGTGGTTTAAAATTAATAAAGGAAATGCATGTATTCAAAATAGAAAAGACACAATTTACCGGATCACGAATAAAATTCTCTCTCCTGAACCATCATTTATCCCTGAAATAGAAAAACACAAATCTTCAAAAACTCCATAGTATCGTCATTTCTCGCCTAAAGCTGCTATGCTATGCGTTTACTTGCTGTGTAGGGAATCATATCCAAAGCCACGTAAAGAACAAATCGCCACGTGGGAAAACATCGGGAAATGATCTGTGCGTCCTTCACTTATGAAGTAATGGGGCCATCTGACTACCTATTGACCAGCGGACCACGTGACTGAGAGCCAACGTTAAGCGTGCCTGCCCTAGAACCGGTTTCTTACAGGTTTGGGACAGAAGTGGAAACAGTGACTGCCTGTTTTGTGATCACCTCCTTTCCTACGCTTTCAATTACTCGATTTCAATGTCTTTCTAATCTCTATCAACGCCACCTTCCTACTTAATGCAGTGTAAATACGAGAAAAAATGAACGTATTTTTCCCTAACAATTGGCATATGAAAGAAGGCATTTCAGCGATCGCTTAATAGAATCTACCTGTGGGGCAACACGAAACTTATCTTAATAAAATGGTTCATACACATGCATAGATACATACAAACATTTATCAATATCTCAA
Organism: Dolomedes plantarius; assembly: GCA_907164885.2. Classification (NCBI taxonomy): domain Eukaryota; kingdom Metazoa; phylum Arthropoda; class Arachnida; order Araneae; family Dolomedidae; genus Dolomedes; species Dolomedes plantarius. The sequence continues at coordinate 61,604,258 of OU015499.1, forward strand.
ACAATATATATATATATATATATATATATATATATATTTATATATATATATATATATATATATATATATATATATATATATATATATATATATATATATAATTGATGAATGTTTGATTATTGCTTAATTAACATCATTTATAAATAAATAATCGTTGTTTTTGAATTTTTTCTGCCACGCATGAACAACTTTTGTTCAACTTTTGTTCTATTGAGCAACCATTTCTTCAAAACGTTTGAAATAATTTTGATGTTAGTAATTATAACTCAATATTTCAATATTATAAATCTTATGAGAAAAACAATGTTTAAGGAAATACAAGGGGACAACGAAATGTATATACAAAAAGAAAATGAAATATAAAGTATGGAAAGGAAATATAAGAAATATAAGTATTGAATTGAAAATGAAATATTAGAAATAATAACTCTTGCAAAAAAAATGAAAAATTGGACGGTATAAGTAATACTTAAAACTGAACACCAATCAATATATATATATATATATATATATATATATATATATATATATATATATATATATATATATATATATATATATATATATATTGATTGGTGTTCAGTTTTAACTATTTTAAATTTTTCTTTTCTGAAATGAAAGTTATGCAATCTGCAACTTAATATACGAGTATTTATATTGTCCAATTTTTCATTTTTTTGCAAGAGTTATTATTTCTTAAAAAACTTTATATTTCATTTTCTTTTTGTATATACATTTCGTTGTCCCCTTAAATTTCCTTAAACATTGTTTTTCTCATAAGACTTTTAATATTGAAATATTGGGTTATAATTACTAACACCAAAATTATTTCAAGCGTTTTGGAGAAATGGTTTCTCAATAGAACAAAAGTTGATTAAAAGTTGTTCATGCGAGGCAGAAAAAATTTAAAAATAACGATTATTTATTTATAAATGACGCTAATTAAACAATAATCATATATTCGTCAATTTTAACAAAATTTTTAGAAATCCTTCGTTTGCTTTTTTACAGAATTTTTCTTGAATAGGATGCAAGGCAAATCTGAATTGAGTACTTGATCTATTCTTCGCTAGTCTGCAGATACTTAGATGCTTAATTATCTGAAAACTTAATGTTTGATATTATTAAATGTTCAATAATTATCGCCTATGTCTTCTATGAGTGTTGTTTACATAAGAAAAGTCACCATTTTTGACATTGAGCATTTTAATCTAAATCTTAAACAGAAAAATTAAATATTTGCTGAATATTCATTCAAATTATACGTAAAAAGAAGCTTTAAAAATGTATGTTAAATGTTTTTATTATTTTCTTAGGTAGGTTACATGGGAACATCAATTATTTTCTATGTGGACGTTTTTAACGCATTATAGATTTCAAAATTAGGACAAATTAATTATAAATACTTATTTACTTTCTCCATTACAGATACACCAAAATTTTAAGCGTTTATAATTATAACCTTTTCTTAGCTTGGTTTGATAAGAATATTTAGAATTTTTGGCGAAGCCATTTTGACGCTTCATCTTTAACGAAGAGATAAATATTGAAAAAATATTTATTTTATTCATGGAGACACAATTTTTTTTTAAACTGAAAAGTAATTATCACCTTCTTCTTAGTTTAGTAGTATATTCATCACCTTTTCTTAGCTTTGTTTGATAAGAGAATTTAGAATTTTTGATGGAATCATTTTGACGCTTCATCTTTAAGGGATGAGAGAAATATTGAAAAAGTATTTATTTTATTCATTAAGACACACAAATTTTTCTTTCAACTGATAAACAATTATCGCCTTCTACTTAGGTTAGTAATATAATAATTATAAGATAAAAAGAACTTTATATATACCATGTTTTTAAATTTTCTGTTGAAACATATAAACTTGACAATTCAATTTATTAAAAAATACTTTTTAAAAAAATTTTTCATGAATTATCCCATCAACTTGAAAGAAAATGAAGTTAATTGGAAGTTAACTTGCGTTTAACTTTTCGTTCCCGTCCCGGTTGATAAATCGATGCATCAGTCTACAAAACAAAATTAACTGAAAAAGAATTCAATTCTGCTTAAAGATGGCTAAAAGTATTAAAATAATGCATTGTAATCGTGTTCTGGGCTATCCTAAAAGTTTCAAACGTCTAACAAGTCGGGAAGTTAGTTAAAAATTGATTGCAAGATTTGTAAGGGACAAACACACACACAAACAAACAAGAAAGCAAGTTAATAGAAACATCATAAAAATTTGGAATGTCAACAATTTCCTTTTTACGTTTCCTTGATATTATAAACAGAAGAAATAAATATTGACTAAATATTTATTTTCTACATTTCAGAGTCATAAAAATGATAAATAGCTTAAAGATAAATAATTGTCACCTTTCCTTATTTTTGTTTCATTAGAATATTTGGAATTATCAACGAAGCAATTTTGGTGCTTACTCGATCTTTTATGCAGCAAATTATTATTGACAAACATTTATTTTGTTCATTACGGACATTTAAAATTTTTGAAAGCTTTAGTTAAAAAATTATCTATTTTTTTCTAAGATTCGTGTTATAATAAATTTATCAGATTTATCCGAAATTTATCAAATTTCGGATAAAACAGGCTATGCTTACCATATGGATATGTACGTGGGTAAAGATAAAGATAGAGAAAAACCCATGCAACCAGCTGCCTTCGCTCTTGTAATGACGATGACTGAATGCATCGCTGAAAAAGGACATAAACTTTTTATGGGCAACTATTTTAGTTCCCCTGATTTCCTTAGGAAGCTTTTAACCTTTAGCTTACGGGGCCCATTTTTCCGATTCCCTCTTTAGAACGGGAAATTTCATACTCCCTTATAAGAACGATAAGGGGGGGGGGGGGGGTTATAGATATATATACAGTGGAATCTTGATCTATGGTTTTTCAAGGGACCGATTGAAATGAACAATAAATGCGGGAAAACGATAGATGCGGAAACATAACAAAGCAATATGATCGTTGGGACTGGATAAAATGAACGACACATACGGAAAAACGATGGATCCGAAAACGATCGATCGAGATTCCACTGTATATATAAATATGCATGTATCAATAAATGAATGTATGTATGTATATATATATAGGTAAGTATATATATATATATATATATATATATATATATATATATATATATATATATATATATATATATATATATTCCTTCTTGGCCCCGTATTCTTGGGATACATGCTATCCCACCCCGTAAGGAAAAGGTTAAAAAAGTAAAAGTAATCAGCTGTGGCTGATTATTTTTACTTTTACTTTATCAATACGGCCAAAAAGAAAAAAAAAATCCCTTCATTCCAGTAAAAGAGTGTTCGTGGAAAAACATATAATCAGTTCTCCAAAGGAATGAGAGAACTCCGTTGGACAGACAAAAAAGGTGTGTTCATTTTAATAAACATGCATGACCCGTTATGTATTCAGTCATCTTCAGAAACAAATGAAGAAAATGTTCCCGAAAAACCTTTAAAAATTCAAGATTATAATAAACTTATGTTGTACATTGCTCAAAGTAATGGAATGGCAAATAGCTAAATTTTCGGACAACGAAACCTGAAGTGGACAAAAAAGTTTATTGTTTCACCGTTTGGATTTATCCATCTTAAATGCATTTTATTTATATAAATTGGAGAATGCAACTACATCAGTGGCGTAGCTACATATTCAGCGCCCTGGACATGCCCCATATTCAGCGTCATGGTTACTCAAACCATGATCTACCAATTCCAGCTCTGTCAATAGGGGCGCTATCATCTTGAAAGATGTAATCTACAGGAAACAATGTGAGCGCCACTGAATAGACATATTTATCCAAAATGTTTAAATAGTCCCTGCTAGTTATCTTTCGTCCTAAAGTGATAATGAGACCTGCTGAAAACGACGATATGACCGCCCAAAGCATGACGGAACCTTAACTATGCTTTACGGTTGGAAGGAGATATTTTCAGTTGTGATGTTCTGCTTGTAAACACGTCCTGAGGTGGGAATAGAGTGAAGGTTGATTCATCTGAAAAAAAAAATATTCATGTTTCCATTGTTCTGTGCCAAGGCACCAAGTGAAACCTACCATGGCATGAAAGGAGACCTTCTAGGTTTCGATTCCCACCGTGGGTATAGACCGCAGACGGCAGCTACTCCGCGGACGCACCTAAACAAGCCCCTTGCGCCCCCACCCCAGGGCCACAGAGATAGCAAGGGAAAAACGTGTATCGCTCCAATCCGCCGGCTAAAAAGGCCATTTACGACTGCTAAAAGGAGAATTTTGGATAGAACTAGTTTAGTAGAAACATGCCGAAAATGGATGCTCGAGAGGCCTGAAAAACAAAAACCCAACGGTGCGCAATTCCTTGTCTGTGTGTTACTGACACCACTGTAGTCTACGTTATTTTTTATTCATCTGTGACACAGGGGATCTTAGAAAAGCATTTCTGTTGTAAATATTTTGATTATACAGTTCCCACCTCACTGTATGAGTCAAGACTGTATGGGTTCTGTGCATGCATATTAAGCGCACAGCATTCATCTTTGTCTCGGTGATCTCTTTGTTTGAGATAACAGTCACCTTTAATGTCATCCCGTGTCTAAACGATTAGCTAAACGATTCCACAAAAATAAAAATAAAAGTAGTCACGATTTGTGCAATTAGCTCTTTAATCAGCAGGAATGAAATTCACTTTTTTAAGCGTAGTGTTATTTTGGACAACCCCTGTATTTAAGAATTTTATGGGAAACTAAAAGATTTTGTGTAAAATGACCAATTAATAACGGCGAGTCGTTTGACACCTCGCGTATTGGCCCGTGAAATACCTGAAGACCGGCGCTGCGGAGCAATTCCTGCAAACTCAGCCGAGGGTTGATGTCCCCTGTTCAGTTTAAGTTTCTTATAGGCCTGGGCGCCGGACAGACAGTACAGATCTGCCGACCAGTTTGGGCCTAATTAATAACGGTAAAAAGAAAATTGTTTGAATTTCAAAAGTGATATACACTCATGGACAAAAAAATTAGTGCATCAAGAAGAATTCGTCAAAATGAAACGAAATTTTACATACGTAATGACTACTTTGATATAAGTAAATGATAAGAAAATCAAAGAAAAAGGCAAAAGAACGGAGGAGTTAATACTCCGTTGGACCCCTCTAGCGCGAATGCACGATGCGATACGATCGGGCATTGAGTCATACAAGTTCTGTATGATGTCTTGAGACATTTCGTTCCATATTTGCTGTAACCTTGCTTCTAGTTCGTTCAAACTCGTGGGATGCCCAACTCGTCGTCCCAAATGATCCCAGATATGCTCGATTGGAGACAAATCTGGGGATCGGGCAGGCCAAGGAAGGGTAGTAACAGTGCGGAGACAGTCTTGTGACACCCTTGCCGTATGCGGCCGAGCATTGTCTTGTTGAAAAATGGCTCCTGGGAGCCGTTGCATGAGTGGCAACACATGTGGTTGCAGGATTTCATGAACATACCGCTGGGCTGTCATGGTGCCACGGAACAATACTAGGGGTGACCGTGTATTGTAGGCAATGGCACCCCATACCATCACACCAGCTGTGGGAGCGATGTGTCGCTGTACAGCAAAGGCAGGATTGAATCGTTCACCACGGGCTCTCCACACACGAACACGATTGTCATCACTGCCGAGATTGAATCTGGATTCGTCGCTAAAGACGACCTGGTTCCATTCCGCTGCAGTCCAGTTTCCTCGTGCGCGGCAAAACTCCAAACGGAGGCGTCGATGGGTGGGCGTCAAGGGCAGCACACGTAATGGGCGCCGCGATACCAACTGTCCTTCAGCCAGGCGCCTTCGTATAGTTCGAGAAGACACAGAGGCCCCTAGTGAAGGTGCTACCTGTGCCTGGATAGCGGCCGATGAAGCAGTTGGCTGTACGCGTGCATTTCTTACGATGTGGCGGTCTTCTCAACGACTGGTCTGTCGAGGGCGTCCTGAGCCTGGTCTTCGTGTACATGACATCTCTCGGGTCCACTGGTCCCAACACCTCCTCACAACACAATCAGAGCGGCCTAATTGACGAGCTACTCGCCTAGCTGACCACCCAGCTTCCATCATCCCGACGATTCTCCCCCTCTCAAACTGCGACAACTGCTTATATTGTCTTCGAACACGGCGTAATGGCATGTCTATCTCATCTCTTCCTTTGTAAATGATTCAGCACACTCAAACAAGCTTTGGTTACCTGTTTTATACTCCACAGAGTACGATGTTCAACGCCCTCTACCGGCTATACGTGATGCGCAATCACGCTGCATTTCTAATCATTTGCATACCTCCCCGACATGTACCTTCATTGCAAGTTTCGTTACGATCCCGCAATTGTTTCTTGGTGCGCTAATTTTTTTGTCCATGAGTGTATATGAGTAGGAAGGGGGAACTCGGGTAATTTAAATCATATTCAGGGGTTGGTCAACAAAACTGGAAATCTAGTCCCCCCCCCCTCCTAAATTTTACCACCGTTTCACATTCCCTGTGCTGTAACTCCTTTGTAGAGCCTCAATTGTAAGGCAAGAATTATATAAAGAAAATATCTTAAAACTATAAAAACGTTGATTTCTGAGCCTTCTGCTGTGCTCCCCTTAAATGAGCCTTATTTCAAGGAACTGCAATGGTGCAACAAAGCAGAGGGAATCAGGATCAAAATCATCAAAGACGTAGCCAGATGAAACTTTCGGGGTTCTTGGCCCTTTCTTCCCCCCCCCCTCCTCACCCGGCCTATACGTATATGTCTGCCATAGGTTTAAAAATAAACTAAATCTTCACGGTAACTATACTGCATATACCTTTAAGTGGAGAAAAAAAAATGAATGGGTGTGATAATAATGGCCCTCCCCGGGCCACGAGGACGGTTTACGTTTGACTTTTCAGAGAAAAAATCTATCAATTACTCAACCATATAGAAATCCATAAGCCAATAGAAATCTAATGACAAATGTAGAGAAAACAGTATGTAAACTTCACACAGTCTACGAAGACACCTATCAATTTAACTCGCAAGGGAGTTATATTAACAGATGATGACTGACCGATCTTGGTGTTCATCTGTATAAACAGACAAACCTCCTAAATAAGGAATATGATGAAATCGACTGCTAAAAACGACTATACTCGGGGAAAACCTAACCTGAGAGCACTAAACATACTACAACGGCCAATTTACACCTGCAACGGAAATAACTCCCCGCCGCTACAAAATGCGGATTTCCATATTTGGCCTTTTATCGCCCATTAAGAAAATTATGAAGGTGTGACAGTAAATTGGGAGATGTGGCACAAAAATGTCATTGGAAGAAAGGAACTCCATATCTTAATATCTAACGGATACACATATAACATGGCCAGTGCTGGTCATTCTGAAAAAAAAAGGATAAAGGGTGACAGACACAAGTATATGAAGTACTTCGGATTTATTTTTAAATTTAAGTTAGTTAGAGGAGGCTTAAAGCCAGTGGCTTATTGTTATTTACAAATAGAGGTACATGGTCGAGCATGGTCTTCGGTCAGCAAGGATCAGGCGGGCGAGATGGCGTCCAGTAACGGCATTGGAATCGCTTCTTCCAGGGCGTCGGAAAAAGGAGTAGTAATGACTGCATCGTCCTACGGCAAGGCTCCCGAGAGATTCCTCTGTCTGTTTTTCTTCAACCTTTTCCCCGTGCTGGGACGGTCACGTGACTTCTTGACTCAGACACCACCTGGAGCATATCACGCCAATTCCAGCGCCAAGGCGCACGGCTAGTTCTGTGGACAAAGATTATTGATGAGTCTGCGAGTAAAAAAAGGAGATCAAAAGGAGAATGTTATCGCCAATCGTTAGGCAACCCCTTTTAAGGGATTAACATTGGTATTTTCTGTTTCCGCTGATAAGCGATGAAAGCAGATAACGTGACCAAAAGGGTGCACATTTTTTTGAGAAAGAAGTGATTGTCTGGGGGACTATATACCCCTGTAAAATTATTGAGGGAACAGCTTCCGCTGATAAGCGATGAAAGCAGATAACGTGACCAAAAGGGTGCACATTTTTTTGAGAAAGAAGTGATTGTCTGGGGGACTATATACCCCTGTAAAATTATTGAGGGAACAGCTCCCTAATGCGTTTAAGTATTCGAATGGCAAGGCAGGCTTTACTAGTAATATTGTAGCAAAAGTTAATAAGCGTTTCAAAACGTTACGACAGAAGGTTTTGAATATTTAGGCTTTAAGAAAACAATAACATGTTTTGATTTCTATTTTCATGTAATCAATGTATTTTGAAACTTTTAACCATGCATCGTTCTACTTAGTATTTCCCCAAGTAATGTGAGGGAATTTCAGAAATCCTCAATAAAATTTAGAGTCCTGTTAACTTTTATAAATTCGGGATCATACAAAAATTTATTATTATAGATGCAGATTTCTGGCTATTTGGGTTTTTGAAATTGTTAGTTTTTTCTTTCGCTATAGGAGATGCGATCTGTTTTGGTAATTTTGTTTTCATTTAAAATAATAAGTGTGGCCAGTTATATTAACAATTGATGCAAATATAAAACAAATGGGCTTTCAGAAACCGATGACAGCACGAATAAAGGATAAAAATGACACTACTGAAGTGTGGTTTTTAATTATAGATTTTTTTTCATTGCATGTATTGTACAGATTATTATCAGAGTTTCGGCAAATTCAGTTTGTGTATTTATGTAAAGCATTTCTTACATATCCTATTTTTTACAGAATTTTGTGTTTATTTGGGATATAAGCGGTCAGTTCTAGAAATGAGGCATCAAATATAAAACGATTATATAAGACCTTAAGTTATGTATAAAGTATTTAAGCCAGATTTAATTTACAGAACAAAAATATCTACAAGTAAATATTTCTAGATTTTTTTATCAGTAAAATCATTTATGATTTGATAAAATTTTAATATCCTCATGTTCTATAGAAAGTATTGAGAGACTGTTTAGTTTCTACTGCGATATTGTTGGTCTCAGGTATGTTTTAATTAATTTTTATCTAGAAACGCTTCTGCTCCCGGTCCCTATTCGGAAAGCCAGCAGCTGTATCATTCGTAGCGAGGAATTTTAGAATTTTTATGGGTTTCAGATATATTAAGATGGAAGAATGCTTCAATTTCTTCAACAAGCATATTGAGAAATACATATGCATGTTTTACACACTTCGTTTAGTCGTTATTCAGAATAATTTTTACATCTGTTTACGCAGTTTTCTTTTAGACATTTTTTAAATGTCCAATAGATTTTACTCAAATTTATATATATATATATATATTTTATTATATATATATATAATAAAATAAATTTTTATAAAAATTTTATAAAAATTTTTATTTTTTTAATTAAATATAATTTTTATTATATATATATGTATATATTTTATATATATATATAATTTATTTATATATATATTTTATATATATATATATATATATATATATATATATATTTCGTCAAACTCTAATTTCATCCTTTGTGAAATATCTTCTCATAACTTGGTTTTTGTTAGCCATATTTCTGCCCAGTTTAAAAATTAAGTGAAAGCGTGAAAGATTTTTTGCTTAGTTGCAAGTTTATAACTTGGGAAATAGACATAAGAAATCAGCGTTTAAACATTTCAGATTGTACAGCAAATCGCGGCAGTTAATATTCCAGTAGGTATAATGTTGAAAATTTCCTTTCTATTGTTAACTGCAGATGTGTATTTCTCCCCACTTGTCTCTTGCAAACACTGCCTTTTCTAAGGATAAGCTATTACCCATCGGTAGAAAGTAACAGACCTGTGGTTACCAAAATTCCACATCCACATTGAACGTCAGATATCCCGCCAAGGAAACGAAGCCTTGTGAATGGTCAGATTATTATCTGACGTTACATACTGTATTGCTCATTATTTACTAAATGCATGAAGCAACACATTTTTGTTGCCCAAATATGTCGACGCTTTATCAGGTAAATCATTATTTTAATGATTTATGTCTGAAATGCACCTTTAATCAACTCTGTTAATAGGAAAAAGTGTGAACTATATCGCAATCGCGGGATCATACTGCTCTAGCGTCCCACCTGTATTCAGGTTAGGTATGCCCCGAGTATAACTGCCTCTATTTGGACAGCTATACAGGATGTCCTGAAAGCTGAATATAGATCTTATAAGACATGTCTGCTAAAGAAGGAATATGACGGAATCGATTGCTAAAAACGACTAACTGCCTATACGGGATGTCCTGAAAGCTTAATATAGATCTTATATCCGCTTTGTGATGTTATATGGTAAGCGAGGTAATTAGCCTAGTAAGTAAACCCAATTTGATTGAGCTAGATCGTGTCCAGAATGCACTCTTTAGAAGTAATATCTCAGTGTTAATTTTTATCATCTTCCTCTCAGAAAAAAATTCTGGTTGTGCGACTAGATAGAGGCGTCAAAATTATATGAGCATGTCCCGCTAGTATATGTGAAGAAGTTGTCGAGTTTTTCTTTTAATCAAGAGCCACGGTATCCAGGGTCATGTCAGCATATTACCTAGAGTCTAGAGGATGAAACAAATTCAATGCGAAAATGCCTGGATAACTGGTAGCGCTCTGTGTGGGACTTAGTTTGGAAGCTCTGTATGGCCAAGAGGGCAACCACGGGCAAGTTGCAAAATGGTAGGTTACATCAGCGATTTCATCATAATTGATATGAGACACCACTTCCTGATTTCCTTAAATATATTCTAGTTGAGCCGCTGTGTGTGGCAGGAGTGGAATGATCTGTCGTTGCCCAGTTCCAGTAGTAAGAAAATGTATGAAACATATTCTGCACTCCCTGCTTTGTGGAAACTTCCGACAAAAAATAACCAGTATTAATAAATATACAATTCGCAGGAAGTGCAAATACACTGATATTCCTGTCGGGCATTGAGTGGTACTATCAAAATGAAGCTGTGCGAGCAGTTGTGGCTTGATTCGATGTTCTGGACAAAGCTTTACAACATTCTGAGGAAACTAACATGAGAAGTGGGTAAATGGCCAGATAGTTATCAATCCACATCACAATGTTTGAGCTTATTTTTACTTTAACTTTACTGGGTATACTGACGGAGTGCATAATACTGTCTTCAGTTAGTCTACATCAATTGTGATGCAGTGCCATAACTTGTTACAGTTTCAATGAATGTTGAAAGGTAAAATACTACCTTTCAACAGTTATGCACTCAAGTAACAGCAGGTCCCGATTTAGAAAATTCATGACTATAGGCCCAACTCGGGTTGGGGCCCCCTAACACATGTCGGCGTAAAATTTCCAAAACTGACACACACCAAAAGAAAGGGAAAAAAAATCATGAATCATTGTGAAAGTACCATTTTACCAAGAATTAGCTATTTGAAGCGTAGAAGGCTAGAAAATTATCAAATAACAAAAAGCAATACACCATAGTATCATTAAAACACAAATACAATGAAACCAGAAAATCTTATTAATCCCTTATATACGCTATACCATACATATGATGAACCAATCAACAGTAATCAAACCATTAATAAATCAATAATCCTTTAACCTTAAAATTCACTTTTCACAAATTAGAAAATAAAGAAAATCAAGTGCACTTACCTTTTATGTAAATTTGATGAATAGACAAAACTAATCATTAAAAACTGCTTTATTTTATATTTATTTGTAATCATTTTAAGCAAAATTATATATATATATATATATATTATGTACACCTGCAAATATTTTACATCAATTTTTTTCTGGATTTATTGCTTAAAAAAATCATTTAAAATATCTTCAAACAGAAGACCTTCAGTTATATCGTTCCCATGGTAAGAAGAGCTAACCCAGAGAGTCTCTCATCAGACATACTGGCTCTTAGTCTTGTCTTTATGCTTTTCATTGCTGAAAATGATCGTTCCCCAGAGCAGTTTGATACAGGAATACACAAAAATATCCTCAGTGCGACTTCCACATTAGGATACGTATACTCGATATGCAAAGATCTTATCATCTGTAGTATCTCTGTAGCATTTGAAACACTGGGCATAAACTCACTAAGCTGCAGGAATTCCTCTATAAATTCTTCATCAATATCATCAGAGTAAACTTCTTGAAACTTTTTAACAGCTTGACAAAGCTGAGATTTAGGTAAATTATCTCTATTTGATAAAACATCAAATCTGTTTTGTAATATATGATATTCCTTCTTTATTTTATTTAAGTTGAAAATCAGACTGTCACATATAACATACTGTTACTGTAACAGAGATGGATTTGCAGTCTGAAACGGTTCTTTTTTACAAATACTGCAGGAGATGCTCCCATGGCGTACCATGATTAACAGCCATTTTATTCGGTCAACTCATATTAATGCTCACACAATGGAGAAATTATATGCAGATTTAATTTCATCTTTGAGAATTTGGAATTTAAGACTTTTTAATCCTTTGTAAACTATCCATGATACAAGGCCAAAAAGTATAAGCATTTTTAAGGAATAAAAATACTGAAAGAACATGATATGATATGACATAAAGGAAACAACACAATCAAAAATTATGCATTAGCTGATTCAAGGATTAATATATTTCAAAACATGGACTAAGAACTTGTTGCAGTCTAAAAGTAAAGGCTTCAAAATGGAAAATATGTTATACAAATTTTTGTACATTCATACTAGCAAGTTATTAACATATTTCCAGACTGGAATAAAAAACCTACAAGCTTGACATATTCAATACTTTTTTTTTCATTTTTTCTCTAATATAGCATTACACAGAAGATAAAATTTTGCTAAAATTATTAAAATTCTTCCCAGCAGTATCTTGAGTTGAATCACTTTCATTTCGGTAGTAACTTCTGTATGTAAATGTCCATTCTACAGATGTCAAGCTAGCAAGTTTATCTTGAAATAGAACAAATATATAATTTCAATTTCAGAGATATTCCAGCGAGCCACGTATTCATATTCTTTCATCATGTATATAGTTAAATGCAGTGCTAAAAAATGTATACAGCACTGTATAATATAAATAAATAAGAACACCCCGATCATTTCGTGTTAGCAAAACGGTAGTTTGCTACTCCCTTTTTGCCTACCTAGCGTATTTCTTCCACACTAAGATAATATCACTAGAAATTCACTGTGATCATATCACTTGAGATAGTTTATCCCATTTTTTTAAATTATTCAAAGCTCGCGCAGTTAAGTGCGAGCCTAGTATTTATCGTCGTGTCCGGTGCTATTGCGTAATTACGTAAGCGAGCGAATATAGCTCGCGTGTGTGGCAAGCGGTCGGTGGCTGTGCTGTTTCTCGGAAACTTTGTTGCTTGTTTGAGCTTACAGCTGGATGTGCGGTCTGCGAGCAATTTAATGGCTGGGCGTTCATTGCCATGCCCATGAAGCTACAGATATAAATATATATATATATATATATATATATATATATATATATATATATATATATATATATATATATATATATATATATATATATATATATATATATATATATATATATATATATATATATATATATATATATATATTATATATATAATATATATATATATATATATATATATATATATATATATATATATATATATAATTATATATATATATATATATATATATATACATATTTGTTTATATACATATATATATAGATATATATATTTAAAATTTTTAAAATGATTTAAAAACCGCACGGCCATACAACGCAATGAAAAATCCGCCCTTTTTTGACATGTTGCGCCATCTGCCAGTGAGCGACCATAATTGGTCCATTTTTCGAAGAATTCCCCATTGAAGCTTACGCTCCTTCTTTAACTTCATGGCCGTGCCAAACAGTCTTTAATAGGTGTATTATCAGGAGCCAGCCGTCGTCTTTATTTAACGTATTTTTACATGCTGTTTTAGTGCAACCTGCTAGGTTTTAAGTTACGCAGCCGCATATGTTTTTCTGAAGTGCTAAACCACTTTAGTAGTACATTCACCATGCCGTCCTTAGATATAGATATATTCACCGGCGACTTATTTATTCTCACTTAATTTTTTTACGCCTGTCAGCAGTATTGTTGTTCAGATACAAGTCTATTTCTTCTATGTAATTATATATTGATACAATGTGATACTATTGCGCAGATCCGTGCATATTTCTTCTGTACTGGTAACGTACATTGTTTATTTTCTGTACTTAATAATTTATATTTGACATTTAAAAAAAATTTATTATGTTTATATTGCGAATAAAGTGATTAGTTGTTAAAACTTAAACCTTCTGTTATTTTTTGTTGCAATACGTTTTAACTTAATACATAACATGCGCTATTCCTTGCTTCCGTATATTTAATTTATTTTGCAAAGTTATAGAAACATAGCCATCTTAATTTACCATATCACGCTTCCTCTGCATAACAGGATATACTGCTGTTAACTAATTTAATTGCTGGGCTTTGGCATACGGCAAACTTGCCCTATGCCCAATATTTCAAGGCTTTGACACGGATATCATTACGCTTTAAAATGGACTTTTCATTGCGTTGTTTGAAAGCATGTTTTTTAAAATATTTTAACAAATTTTTAAATACCAGTATAGTCAATAAGTTCGGGGACTACCCTCCCCCCCCCTCATGCCCGGTGTGTGGGGGAACCGAAATAACGACGTGGTTTTCAAGTCTGGTTATCTGCGTACGCGTGAGACTTCATATGACGCTTTGCACAACTGCTAAGGAGCGCAGCTCATCATTTGGCTGGCTGCAGACTATCAGCCTATGATGTCGATGTAGCAAAATGTCCTTTTTGGAGTAACGTTCCAACATTAAATTCTGCTACAAATTAGGAAAAACCATTGCAGAAACGTTACGGTTACTGCAAAAAGCGTATCGAGACGAAGCTATGTGCAGATCAAAAGTTTTCAAATGGTACAGCTTGTTTAAAAATGGGAGAGACGCTGTTGCAGATGATCAGCAAAGTGGGTGGCCAGTGACCCCACAAACGGAGGCAAACATCCAACGGGTAGGAGTAGTGGTTGTTTGGTTGGTTGAAGTTTATTGGCGCAAGGTCCAGAAAGAACAAGCTGCGCCAAACACAAGGTAACATCGTCAACAAATGGTATGTACAGGTTCTTCGTCGTCTCCGAGAGGCAATCCGTGGTAAACGTCCATACGCTTGGAAATCCAACATGTGGATGTTGTTGCATGACAACGTCCCGGCGCACCGATCCCTGATGGTGCAACATGCCCTTGCTAAACACGGCATCACAGTTCTACCACAACCCCCGTATTCCCCAGACCTTGCTCCTTGCGATTTCTGCCTGTTCTTGAATCTGAAAGATCGCATCAAGGGCAAGCGGTTTGCAAATGCCGAAGAAGTGATGGCAACAGCGACAACCGCTTTACGACAGCTCTCACGCAACGGTTTCCAGGAGCTGTATCAACGCTGGCAGAAGTGTATAGTTGCGGAAGGACATTATTTTGAAGGTGATTGTGTTCAGAAGACTTTGTAAGTGTATTCGTTGTTGTAGTAAATAAAATCCCCGAATTTATTGACTGTACGAGTATATATATAAGGTCCGTAATTTTCAACCGCCTCAAGTGACGAGACCGGAACACTTGACTCCGCACTTGAAGAGGTAATGCCTGGCAACTTGGAGGACACACACACACACACACACACACATATATATATATCCGTACGAAATAGATGAAAGAGAATACCAGTAATAGCCCTAAAGCTACTGGCAGCCAAGAACAAATAACATGAAAAGAAAAGTATGATAGAGGTTTCCGCTGACAACATCTCTTCATCAGCGGTGTCAATACTGTCTAAAAACCAATGGATTGTTTCCGATGAGTGTGATCTATACAATAAACACACTCAGACACCGTACAATCCATGAAAAACGGAAGAATTGATTAAAAATTGAAAATTGAAATAAGAGTTACTTAACCTTTGCACACGAAGCCTGGCGCTAGACAGAGTGGAAGTTAAGAGCATGTAACCGCAAGATGACTCACGTCGCAAAACTTGCAACCATGGAGTTACTCAGTTACTGACTTACTATGTTTACTGTATTTTATGACTATTAATTCATTATTAATTTAGTTTTTAATTATTATTACCATGAGTTATTTTTATTATTATTTTTATTTTTACTTATGATTTTTATTTTATTTTTTATTTTTAGTAGTTATTTTTTCTATTTTTTCTTATTGTTATGTTTAACTTATTAATAGCAACAGAACAAACTATTAATTAAAACTAAAACAACCAATTATGTTTTTGAATAGACTTTCGGTGTAATTATTCCGTGTTATCACAGATATATATATATATATATATATATATATATATATAAATAAATAAGGAAGTATGACTCTTCATGTGTCAGATGTTTGTCAACTCATGTTTGAACAATACATAATCTGTAGCTGCAGCTCGTGTGTGCTCTTGTATGTGAATGTAACTAACTAGCCCTAGAAAATAATGTATCATTATTTACCTATTTCCTTTAAGAATTTTAATGCAATTTTTCTAAAAAAGCAGTTCAAATAAACATTTTGAATGAAAACAAACAATTGTTAAGTTGAAAAAAAAATGAATTCAACTTAAATCCGCACTAAAAAATAACTTGTTGTCTCTTGAAAAATACGAAAAACCCATATTAAAACATAGTTTCCCTGTCGCGAAAATATCGGCGTGCTAGCCACCTAGTGGCGGTGACCAAATGTGAGACATTTTTTTTAACACTTAGCTACTCTTTCTGCAGTTTCATGTAATATACTAGTACCATGTTTTGCAAATTTAAACAAATGAGATACGGAAGAAAGAAGTCTAAATGGCGATTTACTTTAAATTTTTACTGATGACTGTTCGTGCGCAGTCAAAGCAGCTCTAAAGGGAAAAAGCTGACAACACCTAACAGAAGCGTGGCAAATTTTGTTTGCTTGAAAGTGACACATATCCATAGAAAGAATCATAATTTTAATATCAAAATCAGCAGTTTATTAAAAATAAACCAAACTTTTACATAAATCTGTATATTTTATGAATTCCTTCATATCTTAGATTAAACTATCCATATATTTTCGTTATTCGTTAAAAATTTCGTATTTTCACTACTTCATTTTGGCGACTGGGACGCTCGCCTCACCTTCGGGACCGGCTCTGGTGACAATGATAGCTATCCGTTTATCAAAGTGGGGTAGAATCCCTTGGGTTTTATTTGAAGGCGGAACCAGGGATTCTATTAAACTTCTATAAAATACCGGATTTTCCCCCCGGGTAACTTTGCTTTCTCTTGGCAAACTCTCGGCATAAACCAGGCGCCTTCTACGTTGCAGCCAAAGGTGGAGAAAGTTCTTGGGTGTCCCATTCTTTTATGCTGGTCTCCATTCTGCTAATTTGCATTTTAGTTTTATTTTATTTTCCAGTTTTGCACCGTTCCACTTTAATTTCTCCCGCCTCCTACAGCGCCACCCATCGGACTCAGGAAGCCTATCTGTGATAACAAACAGAAGCCTAACATTGCATTTACACAGTCGCGCCAGCGGCGAATTGAATCACGGGAGGCAAATGTGCAAACGTTTCGCTCACCGTTCACCCCGCTTTTATCCTCTCGAATTGTGGCCCTCGCTTCGGGAGCGGTTTTCTAGCATCGCATTTATACGGTCGAAGTGGCGGCGAGTCGAATCGTGTGGGGCGAATGTGTAAACGAAGTGCTCGCCATTTCTCTTCGCCAATCGTGGCGCTCGCTTCGGGAGCGGTTTTCTGGCATCGCATTTATACGGTCGCGGTGGCGGCGAGTCGAATCGTGTGGGGCGAATGTGTAAACGAAGTGCTCGCCATTTCTCTTCGCCAATCGTGGCCCTCGCTTCGGGAGCGGTTTTCTGGCATCGCATTTATACGGTCGCGGTGGCGGCGAGTCGAATCGTGTGGGGCGAATGTGTAAACGAAGTGCTTGCTCGCCATTTCTCTTCGCCAATCGTGGCGCTTGCTTCGGGAGCGGTTTTCTGGGACGAGTCAAAGGGGCGAATGGCGCCGTGGGGTCAAAGAGGAAGAATGGCGACGGGAAGTTGCGATGGAAAGTCTTGTTCACAGCAAGAGGCGGGAATGTGAGAACGGTCAATCGCGTCGATACAGGAATGTGACGAATGTCTCCCGATTGTCTTGCGGATGACGAGGGGTGGAGCGAGCGCGAATGTGTAAATGCGGCATGATATGCAATCTGTTCACTGAAGACTTTTCCAGAATTTTTTTACGGTCTTGTTATTTCTTTATTCGTATATAGCATGAAGCCATAGAAGGAGGAGTAGCTCCGTTTTAAAAAAGTGTCTCACATTTGGTTGCCGCCACTAGGTGGCGCGCGAGCCGATAGTTCCGCCTCTTTAACACGGAAACTATAGGCTTTAATATAGATATTATGTATTTTTCAAAAGAAAACATGATTTTTTTTAGTGCGCATATAATATGAATTATTTTATTCAACTTAACAATTGTTTATTTTCAATAAAATGTTTATTTGAGTTGCCTTTTTAGCTAAACTTCATTGAAATTCTTAAAGGAAATGAGTAAATTATGATACATAATTTTCTAGTTAGTTACATGCACATATAATAGCACACACTAGCTGCAGCTACAGAGTATGCAATGTCCAAACATCTGACACATGAAGAGTCACACTTCATTATATAAACTTATTCAGAACAATTGTGTATTAGTTTCTGAATAAATGAGTTCAGAATTTTGTAATAATTGAAAAATTAAGGAAATGAAATTACAGAAAAGAATTGTGAAGGAAATCTCTTATGGAAAAAAAATGTGAGAAATACTACTGATTAACAAAAATACACACACACATAATAATATTAGAATATTTTTATTTGCAGATAAGTATGAATAATACATCATACATAACAGCCTTTAAAAAGAAAACCAACATTTTCTATGAATAATCACAAATAAATTATAATCAGGACTAATAAAATAGGAAGTCAATTCACTATTTAATCACACAATAGTTCGAATTATCTTCCTTTGGGGAAAAAAAAATTCAAAGCATCTGAGATTACACTTTTTAAAATTGGAGTTATAACCGTCAAGTTGGTAAATTACTGAATACAAATTCTTTCCAACGAATTAAAAAGAAAAAAAAATGCCAAATAACATTGACAAGCACAAATCAGCTATATTTTTGCATTTTCACAAAGTATGGGTCTTATTGTAGTCACAGTAAAAAGATCGGAAAATATTAGAGTTTTAAAAATTATGCACAACAGATTATGCATAAGAATTTATACTGACAACATTGTTTATCATACAATAAAAGCTTATTTACTCATGGAAGCTAACTTAATAGTGATTAAATTCTATATTAAGGTCCCAGCATATTCACCAGTTTTATGGAGTTTTCATAGTAAAAAAATATTAACAGATACTAAATATTTTTTACTGATAGTTAGTAGAGAAAAAGACATTAATTTCAAGTAGAAATGTTTACTAGAAATATTTTATTTTTGTTAACAATTAAAAAAAATAATGGCTTTAGCTCAGACGTGTACTATCTTAATTTGCCATAACCACAAAATATGTTGAATAGAAGAAAAATATTTCATAATTATAAAGATTTGAAGTTAACAACATACACTTTTAATACATTATTATAAAATAAAATTAAATCCTTGATATACAATTTACTATAGATAAATTTGAACAGCAAATTTTACATGGCAGGTTTTACAGATATGTACATTATTCTTTGATATTGAGAAGGGAATAACTACGAACTATCAGGAAAAATGTTCTAACTACGTTACATAGGCCACGCCTTCCAACGTAGGCTTGCATGGTGATTTGACCATAGAAAGTTGAAAGAGATAGGAGGAATTTGGATCCGGGGGAGTGGTTTGAGAACAGTAAGTTTAAGTTCATAGAAAATGCATAGCTAGAGGAGAGCAGTGCGGGATAAACTGAGAAAATACTTAATAATTAGAAAATACTTAATAATTAAGAATAGCTATAAATTGAAGAGAAATACTATTAGTTTCAATATCATAGTAAATTTTAGTGGTATAATAAAAGAATATATTCAGTTAAATTATTAAATGAGTAGAATAATTCAATTCAAATGTAATATAAAATAAAAGCTTAAATTTAATAATAAATAATGCGATTTATAATTTTGATTGTTTTCTTAATTTTTCAACATTAGCCCAGCGTTGAGGATTTTTATTTTCTTGTTTGCATATAAAATGCATGTGCTTAGTGAGGAAAAAGTTATTAACATTTGAATTAAATTAAAGTTATGTGGCTCATTTCAATCTATTACTCGCATTGGAGGACCGGTTTTAATTTTCATTTATCACTTAAAAAATTAATTTATTAATTGGTTTATTAAAATTTAGTGTTTTTATTATTGCAATTTCTAGAATATTAATGACTTATAAAAACAAAGTATTATTCTCTCACTATTATATATCTTATATTAAAACAAAACAATAATAATGTTCTTACCTTAGGAGCAGTAAACAAACGAGTATTTCTCTGTCCAGTTTATTTGTTTCTTTTTATGGCTGATCGATAGCCACTAGTACAACCAGGTGTAAAACATGTTGGCATATCTGTAAACAGAATAAATTTAAAAATTTGTAAAACAAATTTCATAAGCACACGTCCATAAAACTCAATGAAAAATCGGCGCCTCTGTCACATGTCGCTCCATCTGCAGGTGAGCGACCATAATCGGTCCATTTTTCGAAGAATTCCCCATTGAAGCTTAGAGCTTCATGCATGAAGCTACAAAAGGGGGAGCAGCTCAGTGTTAAAAATGTGTCTCACATTTTGTCGCCGCCACTAGATGGCGCGCGCATGTAATAGCAGGCGGATTAGACACGGACAACCATACGCTTTAATATGGATTTTTCGTATTTTTCCTAGCGAAAACAAGTTGTTTTATTTTAGTGCATATTTTATATGAATTTATTTATTCAATTTAACAATTGCTTATTTTCATTGAAAATATTTATTCCAAGTGCTTTTTTTGCTATAATTCATTAAAATTCTCAAAGGAAATGAGTAAATATAAACTTTTTCAGAATAATTGTGTATTGGTTTCAGAATAAATGAGTTCAGAATTTTGTAATAATTTAATAATTAAGGAAATGAAATTACAGAAAAGAATTGTGAAGAAATTTTTTATCATTATTCATAATCTCTTATGGAAAAAAAAATGTGAGAAATAATACTGATTAACCAAAACACACACACACACATAGTAGAAAAGCAACATTTTCTATCAATCACAAATAAATTCTTATCAGGACTAATAAAATAGGAAGTCAATTCCGTATTTAATCAGACAATACTTTAAAATATCTTCCTTTGGAAAAAAAATCAGTCAAAGCATCTCAGATTACACTTATTAAAACCGGATGTATAATCGTCGAGTTGGTAAATTACTGAATACAAATTTTTTCAGCGAATTAAAAAGAAAAAAAACAAATAACTTTGACAAGGACAAATCAGCTATATTTTTGAATTTTCACAAAGTACGCATTTTATTGCATAAGCAGATTTTGTATGCAGATTTTGCATAAGCATTTATAGTAACAACATTGCTTATCATACAATGAAAACTTATTTACTTAAGGTGAGTGGTCACTTTTACGTACCTTTAAAAGTATCATTTTTAGACCTATGTTCGATTGTATGTACTACTCATGATTTAAGCTTGATTTATATGAAATTTTTTGAGTAACTGCTTATAATATTGTTTATTATAGATGCAATTTTTCAAGGTAATTAATGAAAATAACTTTTTATGCATAAAAAGTTAATATTTTTTTTAAATCGAGCATTTTGCAGTCAACTACTGTGCGCATTCTGTCAAAATAAATTATATTTTTACAAATGCCATGTACATTTTAGCAATAATCCGTAATAATTAATGTAATGCGTTTATATTTAAATACCTATTCAGTTTTGTTATTTGATTTGGATACAAAAAGTTAGTATTAATATTAAGGTAGCTGTTAATACTGTTAATTTTTAGAACATTACTTAATATTCTATTTTTTTATTCAATAAATCTTTATTAAATAGATTTTCTGTAATATTAATATAATTGTATTAGGTACAGTTTATTTCATATTTACATAAAGGAATAATTAATATTTAT
This sequence comes from Dolomedes plantarius, assembly GCA_907164885.2. Lineage (NCBI taxonomy): Eukaryota > Metazoa > Arthropoda > Arachnida > Araneae > Dolomedidae > Dolomedes > Dolomedes plantarius. The sequence goes on from OU015499.1 coordinate 61,626,465, forward strand.
GTGCAAACTACAATTTTTCAGTTGATTATTTATAAAATATGTATACCTATTGTACAATAAATACATATATACCAAGTTGTTTTTTCTCAAAAATATTTATGTTTTGCTAATGATAATCTTGTTTACTATAAAATAAATTTTTTTTTCATGAGACGTTGTTTTTATTATCATCAACAATTTAATTCACAAAATCCTGACAAGTGAGCCGATACAATTTTATCACCTGTCATAAAACACATAAGTGATTATGAATAATATAATGAATAATCAGTGAATTTTATCAACAACATTAATGCAAAAATGTTATTTTATTTCAAAACCAATGAAAGTAAATATTTTTATAAAGGTTTTTGAGTGTATTAGTATTTAATAATAGTCATGAATTAAAATGAAGAAGAAAGTAAGAATATGTCCAACGAAATTCAGATCAACTGTCAATTTTAATGGAAAATAATGGTTATAAACGAATGTGAAAATGTTTAGGTAAGCGAATATTTTCTGGTAAACAGGAAGTGGGGAAGGTCACAAGACAAGTAGAAATACTCGTCTATTTGTTTTGTATGCCCCCGACGACCCTTCCTACGTACCACGTAGAAATATAAATTATAAACGAGTGTGGAAATACTCGTTTAGGCAAGGGAGTATTTTCTGGTAACAGGTACGGAAAAATACTCGTTTACTTATTTCGTCCCCGCCCAAGCAAGGGAGTATTTTCTGGTAACAGGTACGGAAAAATACTTGTTTACTTATTTCGTCCCCGCCCAGGCAAGGGAGTATTTCTGGTAACAGGTACGGAAAAATACTCGTATACGTATTTCGTCCCCACTCTCCGCCTGGCGGCCCTATTCTATTCGCCTGGCGGGAGTATTCTATCGTTTGACACGTACGCCGTACCTGTTACTTTTGAAAATCGGTAACAGGTCCAAAGTTTAGTTAGGACATACCTGTTACAAAGTAACAGGACCAGTATTTTCGATCCATCCCTAGACGATACAGAAGGAGCTTAAACTTCAATGGGGAACTCATGAAGCTACAGAAGGAGGAGCAGCTCAGTGTTAAAAATGTGTCTCCCTTTTTGTCACCGCCACTAGACGGCGCTCGCGTGCACTAGCGGGCGGCTTAGACACGGACAACCATACGCTTTAATATGGGTTTTTCGTATTTTTCCTAGCGAAAACAAGTTGTTTTATTTTAGTGCGTATTTAATATGAATTTATTTATTCAATTTAACAATTGCTTATTTTCATTCAAAATCTTTATGTCAAGTGCTTTTTTTGCTATAATTCATTAAAATTCTTAAAGGAAATGAGTAAATATACTTTTTCAGAATAATTGTGTATTGGTTTCAGAATAAATGAGTTCAGAATTTTGTAATAATTTAATAATTAAGGAAATGAAATTACAGAAAAGAATTGTGAAGAAATTTTTTTATCATTATTCATAATCTCTTATGGAAAAAAAGAATGTGAGAAATAATACTGATTAACCAAAACACACACACACACACATAGTAGAAAAGCAACATTTTCTATCAATCACAAATAAATTCTTATCAGGACTAATAAAATAGGAAGTCAATTCCGTATTTAATCAGACAATACTTTAAAATATCTTCCTTTGGAAAAAAAAATCAGTCAAAGCATCTCAGATTACACTTATTAAAACCGGATGTATAATCGTCAAGTTGGTAAATTACTGAATACAAATTTTTTCAGCGAATTAAAAAGAAAAAAACAAATAACTTTGACAAGGACAAATCAGCTATAGTTTTGAATTTTCACAAAGTACGCATTTTATTGCATAAGCAGATTTTGTATGCAGATTTTGCATAAGCATTTATAGTAACAACATTGCTTATCATACAATGAAAACTTATTTACTTAAGGGAAGTGGTCACTTTTACGTACCTTTAAAAGTATCATTTTTAGACCTATGTTCGATTGTATGTACTACTCATGATTTAAGCTTGATTTATATGAAATTTTTTGAGTAACTGCTTATAATATTGTTTATTATAGATGCAATTTTTCAAGGTAATTAATGAAAATGACTTTTTATGCATAAAAAGTTAATATTTTTTTAAAATCGAGCATTTTGCAGTCAACTACTGTGCGCATTCTGTCAAAATAAATTATTAAGGTACATTAATAATTTTTTACTATATGTGATTACAATACTTCAGGCAACAATATCAAGCAACATTATTCTATAATATATTAAAACATTTTAGTACCTGCTATTTTTAATTAGAAATTTCAAAAATGACTGAGTAAAAGCTTATAAAAAAATCTTTAAAAAATTAAAATGTATTAAGGTTCAAAAATTTTGGTGGACTTTGTTGTCTAAAGTGTTGTAATCACATATAGTAAGCAATTATTAATGTAACTTAATAATTTATATTTTTTTATTAATTACCTTGAAATATTGCATATATAATAAACAGTATTATAGGCAGTTACTCAAAAAATTTCTTGTAAATCAAGCAAAAATCATGCGTAGTGACCACTCCCCTTAAGGGGAGTGGTCACTAATTATGAGTAAGTGACTCCCCTTAAGGGGAGTGGTCACTTTTACGTACTTTAACTAACTTACGTACTTTAACTAACTTAATAGTGATTAAATTCATTATCATGGTTCCAGCATTGTCAGGAATTACCTTCAAGTTGCTAAATTATCGATTACAAATATTTTCAGCAAATTAAAAAGAAAAAAACCCCAAATAACATTGATAAGGACAAATCAGCTATATTTTCGCATTTTCACAAAGTATGGGTTTCATTGTACTCACAGTAAAAAGATAGGAAAATATTAATTTTTTTTAAAATTATACTCAGCAGATTTTGCATAAGCATTTATAGTATCAACATTCTTTATCATACAATGAAAACTTATTTACTTATCAACTAACTTAATAGTGATAAAATTCAATTTTAAGAAAAGTTAACTGGAAATATTTTATTTCTGTGCACAATTTTAAAAAAAATGATGGCTTCAGTTCAGACGTTTAGGTCAATTTGCCATAACCACAAAATATATTGAATAGAAGAAAAGTATTTCATAATTATAAAGAACTGAAATTAACAACATACACTATTAATACATTATTATAAAATAAAAATTAAATGTGTGATATACAATTTACTATAGATAAATTTGATCAAAAAATTTTACATGGCAGGTTTTGATGATATTGATAACATTATTCATTGATATTGACAAGGGAATAACTTCAGACAAGAGAATAATTCAATTCAAAAGTAATATAAAATTAAAGCTTAAATTTAATAATACAGAATTATAATTTCGATTCTTTTCTCAATCTTTTAACATCAGCGCAGAGTTGGCATTTTTATTCTCTTGTTTGCATATAAAATGCATGCGAGTAATCAGAAAAAAGTTAATAACCTTTTGAATTAAATTAACTGGCATAGGAGGACCAGTATAATCATCACTTTACTTACATGTCGCGCCATCTACCGGTGAGCGACAATAATCTGTCCAATTTTTGAAAAATTACCCATTGAAGCTTACGCTCCTTCTGTAGCTTCATGGCTTCATGGTATACTGCTGAAAACCCGCACTTCGCTACGGAGTACATACAAATTAAATACAACGGTCAGTGTATGCAATTAATGCCAATATATATATATATATATATATATATATATATATATATATATATATTTACTAGCTGAAGTACCCGGCGTTGCCCGGAATTTTAAGAAGGTTTGTTAACCAAAATCAATTTAAAAACTTAACACAGTATAAATTACATAGCCAAAAAAAAATGTGAAATGTTATACATATCTCAGTATTTTGGTAAATGCAGTCTTTCATCATTGTACCACTAAAAGCTGTAAAGTAAAAATGTCAAATTGTGGAATGTTTATTAACCAAAATCAATTTAAAAACTTAACACAGTATAAATTACATAGCCAAAAAAAAAGCATGTGAAATGTTATACATATCTCAGTATTTTGGTAGATGCAGTCTTTCATCACTGTACCACTAAAACTGTAAAGTAAAAATGTCAAATTGTGGAATGTTTGTTAACCAAAATCAATTTAAAATCAAAACAATTTAGGAAGATTTAACCTTCAATCTTTGGAGCAAAAGAAGCTGATAAGTAAAACATAAAATATACATACATTTATAATAAACCACTAAAAGCTGAAAAGGAAAAATGTCAAATTGTCTTTTGGAAAGTAAAGCTGAAAAGTAAAAATGTAAATTTGTCGAATGTTTGTTAACCAAAATCAATTTAAAAACTAAACACAGTATAAATAACATAGAAAAATAAGCATGTGAAATGTTATACACCCAAATAATAAAAAAAAATCCAATATAAAAATATATAAATTTATAATTAACTCCTCAGAATTCATCTAGATTTAACCTTTCATCTTTGGAGCAAAAGAAGCTGAAAAGTAAAACATAAAATATATACATTTATAATAAACCACTAAAAGCTGAAAAGGAAAAAATGTCAAATTGTCTCTTGGAAAGTTAAGAGTTTTAAAAAGTAAAGCTGAAAAGTAAAAATGTCATTTTGTCAAATTTTTGAAACAAAATTGATTAAAAAAGTATACACAGCATAAATAACATTTAAAAAAAACATGTGAAATGTTATACACATCTCAGAATTTTAGTAGATTCAGCCTTTCATTTTTCAAGTTTAAATTAAAAATGTCAAATTGTCTAATGTTTGTTAACAAAAATTAATTTAAAAACTAATCACAGTATAAATAACATAGATTTAATAACAGTATAAATATCATAAAATATATACATTTATAATAAATCACTAAACGCTTAAAAGTAAAAATGTCTAATTGTCCATATAAATACCTCTATAAATGCAGGATTCTGTCGCCAAAAAAATATATAAATAAAGTATTAAAGTATTGGTTAAAGGCAATGACTAATGAAAAAATTAACAGAAATCTGCAATTTGGGCTACACGCACCATAAATGCAAGATTCTGTACAATAATAGAAACATCCTGTCCTTATTAAACTCCATATAAATCTCTGTTCAATTAAACTGATCCAAATATTATCTCAAGTACCTTCATAAACTATGTTTCTCGTTTCTTGATTCGGGGTTCAATATGAATGTTTGTTAACCAAAGTCAACTTAAAAACTAAACACAGTATAAATAACATAGGAAAAAAAACATGTGAAATGTTATACACATCTCAGAATTTAGATAGATTCAGCCTTTCATCACTAAAAGCTGAAAAGTAAAAATGTCAAATTGTCTTTTGCCTTGTGAACTCTGCATGAAAAATTAAACACAGTATAAATAACATAGTATAAAAAAAGGGATTGGAAATGTCATACACATCAATACTAAAACACAACGAATAAATTTTGGTTCTAATTTGACTCTTAGTGTGCTTCACTCTTGAAAATAGTTGTTTACAGATGTATGTGCATCCAAACGTTGATGACCAGAATAACGCTTAACTATGCAGTGAAGGATATTTATATCTGGGCAGGTATGATTTATGAGTAAAACAATGAGATTCGATTGAATTTCTCTTTAAGTTAGAATATCAGATTGCAACTCTATGCATTCCATTTGACAATTTGCTAGCATTATATCTATATCGACTGTAAATAGAGTATAAAACATGCCAAAAAAAATTGTTTATTTTCCCCAAAGTCCTGAAATCAATTTTAAATTCGTGTACTAAATCGGAAAGTAGGGCTGCATATTTTGTAAAATTTTTAGAATTGTGCTTGGTCAGTGTCTCGAAACGCAAAAAATTTTTAACATTTAATTTGGCTTGCCATAATTTCAACTTCATGGATTTTGCACTGAAGTAAAATCCATGAAGTGACGGGTGTTTAAGTCATTTAAATGGGCATTCAGATCTATCTAAATCTGCAAGCCAGTTATCATAAAGTTCTGGCACAGATTACTTTTCAATGTCATAAACAATTTGATATCATCAAGTAGGCTATAAAACCTTTTTAATATTTTCTCCACTGAGCTACCTTATTTCTTAAAAGTATTGCTATATTCAGCATCCAAGCTTTTAAGAAATTCCTGAAACTGGCTATGAGTCAATCCCCAATCCTTCATAAAATTCACCATTTTGAAGATGATTTGCATAACATGGTCCATTTTTTTTTCTTTTCCGCATTATTTTTTATATCAAGGCAGGCTATTAATTTTTTTTTTCACTTTGAGCTCTCTCTCACTAACACTCTGGGCCTCACTAACACTTGCTTTGGGCCGCATGCGGCCCACGGGCTGGACACCCCTGTATTAAAATATAGGTAAAAGACCCTGACAAATGTAAAAATTAATAAAAATCTGCAATTCGGGCTCCACACACCATAAATGCAAGATTCTGTAGCAATAAACATCTCCATAATTAATATCTGCATAATAAATGTCTCCATAAATGCAAGATTTTGTAGCAAAAATATTAAAGTATAGCTAGAAGGCATTGACAAACAAAAAAATTAATAGAAATCTGCAATTAAGAGTTCCACGCACCATAAATGCAAGATACTTTAGAAAAGAAAAAAAAAATAAAATATAGGTTGAAGCCACTGACAAACGTAAAAATTAATAGAACTCTGCAATTAGGGCTCCACGCACCATAAATGGAAGATCAGTTGTTTTCAAACAACTAATATAACCAAACATGTTATTTTTCACATATTCCTTAATATAATCGTTATGTTCAAAGGGTCAAAATATAGAGATGAAGCTAAACGTAAGAGCAACGTATGGTTAAACATATATAAATATGGTGAGCAAAGTTTTTCAGTTTGTTTATTCTATTCTCCGCTTTTTTGAGGGGAAGATGCATTAATTTTAAATGTATTCAACTTGAATTTAAGTAAATGAAAAGTGAATCTAATAATATAAAAAATTAGACTATATTTAGTTACATTAAAATGAAATATGTTAATCATTTGACAATATTAAACCAGTTAGGTATATTATAATGTAAAAAAATAGTTATTACATATTAAATATTATTTCCAGGAGGGTGGATATTGTTCCGAGTTCAAGACATTTACTGCAAAAAGCTATAGTACCAATAATGTATAATGGAATCTATAAGTTGGACACATTTCTAAAGAATTGGAACCATGAGGAGAATCTAACTTAAAAGGATTCGAATGTAAACATATTAATATTTTGAAAAATATATTTCCTTTGAAGCATTCAGCTTTTAACATGTTTTTTTTAACAAAAAGGACTAAAATAATACAATAAATATATTTCTATTTTACGGGGCAAAACATATATCTATCTATATAAATAAAGCAAAGTGTCTATGTATGTATGTAACGTATACAAATCTACATTTCTTGACGAATCTGGTTGAAACTTGGTATACTTATGTTTTGAAGCCTTAAGATAATTAATTCTAAGATAAGTTTGGAAGCTTTAAAATAATTCTAAATAAATACAATTTTTAAATAATATTTCATCTCCAGACGATGGAATCAATCATTCATAAGAACTGCGCATGCACACCCACTATATGTTAATTCTAGATGTCCAAGGTAAGTGAACGCATGGATTTGTTATTTCGTAGTTATTTGGAGGAATTTAAAGTTAATTTTCTAATATTACTCCTTTAGTTTTCTTTTTTTCATTAATCCTTTTCTACCGGGTTAATTCCCAATATACGGATTACTGTTGAAACTCTTTCACTTTTTTTTTTTTTTTTTTTTTTGTATTTCTAAGGAAATTGTGTTATAATTGGGTATTTCTGAAGGGCAGTGAAATATAATTATGTTATATTTACTTTTCTATTTTACATTTAGTTAATTTTCTAATTTTTCATAAATTAATAGTTATTATTCCATTAAATATTATTTCAATGGGATAGTGAAGTGGAATTTGAACTATCTGTCATATTTTGTTTAATTTAGTTACTTTATTTGAATATTCTTTCTTTTTATGCTTTTGTCTACAACTCTTTGAAATATTTCTGTGATATAATTGTAGTTTTTTTTTATTTTGGGCTGTTTTTATAAGGAAAGGAATGACGAATTGGGGAAAATTTTCATATTAGAACATAAAATTGCGTGTATTATTTTTGCATTTTAAAATTTTCTCTTAGATTGTAGGCCATTTTGAAGATAACTGTCATATGTATCATGAGTAAGAAGGAAATTAAAATATTAGCATTAGGATTTTGTGGAGAGTGATAGGCGTTTTAGCTAAATTTTAGATTAATATTCTACGTTCGGAGTCAATTTTTCAAAAAAAATCATTTTTTATTTTTTTGGTCTTTTATGGTAAAATAGCACTACTTTATTTGAATATTCTTTCTTTTTATGTTTCTGTCCACAACTCTTTCCAATATTTCTGTGATATAATTGTAGTTTTTTTTTATTTTGTGATATTTTTATAAGGAAAGGAATGACAAATTGGGGAAAATTTTCATATTAGAACATAAAATTGCGTGTATTATTTTTGCATTTTAAAATTTTCTCTTAGATTGTAGGCCATTTTGAAGATAACTGTCATATGTATCATGTCTGAGAAGAAAATTAAAATCTTAGCATTAGGATTTTGTGGAGAGTGATAGACGTTTTAGCTAAATAAAAACCTTTAAATAATCATTTTTTACAACAAACAAATGGAATAGCTAAACACGAACATAGTTAACCGTAAATAAATCGCAAAACTGTGCTTAAGTTTAGACTGATTCTTTTTAGTTAAGTTATACTAATTTTTATGTTTTTAAAAGTACATCGTGAATTATAAAATTAAGAACAATATAAAATACAGTATACTAAACATTCTGAAGTACAAACACAATATGTAAAATACCTAATAACCAAATTTCAGAAAGTAAATAATCGCAAGTTAACAACAATATTCAATGCGTTTATTTACCTTGTAACATCTAGGTGCGCATGCGCAGTTTTTATGAATGATTGATTCCAACGCCTTGAGATGAAATATTATTTAAAAACTGTATTTATATATAAGCATTTTAAAGCTTCCAAACTTATATTAGAATTATCCCCAGGCTTCAAAACATAAGTACACGAAGTTTCAATCAGATTCGTCAAGAAATGTAGATTTGTATACGTTACATACATACATACATAGAGACACTCTGCTTTATTTATATAGATAATAAATGCGACGATCAATATATACAATTGATGTAGAAAAAAATATATATACTTATAAAAAAATCGTAAGGGATATTTTTATAGAAAAAATAATGTCCAATCGTCTGCCACATTAACAAGAAAAAAACGTATTTATGGTCTATTTAGTTATTATGCACGTGGCAATAAATTTATTTACAGTAAAATAAATTTATTGTCACGTCAATTTATTGAAAGTAGTTCATAAAAAGAAATCACGTGATTGGCATTCAATAAATTAAATTCTAAAAATTAATCTTTAAAAATTCACCAAAAATCAGAAAATAGAGGTAAAGATTCGAAAAAGATTTCATTTTAAAGGAATTTTTACGCTCTTTCTCGTGATATAAATTTTATAACCCTCAAATTATTATTTCAAATGCAAACTTAAAAAAAGTTATTAAAACAGCTTAAAAATTTAATTTAAGAAAACTAAGAAGAATTTTTCAAAAATATCTCTTAGTGCTCCCCTGCACCATAAGAAAAATCGCCATGCAAAATTTCAGCCCATTAGGTCTAGCGGTTTGGTCTGTGCGTTGCATGTCAGTCAGTGAGTCAATTACGGAACTGTTTTATATATATAGATTGTTATAGATCACTATTTATTCAGGTTTTAATTTTTAATTATTTTTTCCTCTTGTGTAAGTGGAACAGTTATAACACTTTTTTCATACTATTATTAGATATTTGTTCTTCTACATCGTTTTAACCCATGCTCATTAAGGGAGTCCCTTACCCCATGAATATACAAACACTCAACACACTTAACTCAGATCACCTTCCAGTCCAACTTACCATTAACTTCAACACAAATCTCAACCACAACACCCATAATACTATTACTGACTGGAATCACTATAACCACATACTTAAGTATACACCATATAACTTTAACATCCCAAACACTCCTGATGAAATTGACAAATACACCAATTACATAACCGACACCATCACTACTGCCTATAACACTGCTACACAAACAATTCACAACAATATTAACAGAAAATCTACTGACAAAACACTCAACCATCTTAAAAATCTCAGGAACAGCACCAGGAAAACATGGCAGCAATCCAGACTCCCTCACCACAAAACACTCATGAATCAAGCACAAGACAACTTAAAAACATACATCAAACACAAGTCAAACACCAGTTGGAATTACTATGTTACTAACTTAACCACACAAAACAACTCCATCTGGAAAGCCACACGACAACTTAAAAATAGGAAATTCAACATGCCACCACTTTACAATAACACTACAGGTACACAAGCTCTTACCCAGGAAGACAAAGCAGCATTAATTGCTCAAAAGCTAGCTAAGCAGTTCACCCCCCATAATTTATCCCACCCCCCCACTGAGAGAGAAGTAATTTCTAACCTAGAAAACCTACTAGACTCCCCCATCCCTCCTATTGAAACTCATATCCCCCCCTCTGAAGTAATCAACCACATTAGAAAGCTTAAAAATAATAAAGCCCCTGGTGCGGATAAAATCACTTGTATAATGCTTAAAAATCTCCCCCCTAAGCTCATAATTAATATTACCACCCTCATTAATGCCATTATTCGCACCAGCTACTTCCCCTCTCCCTGGAAAAACTCTATAATTATCCCCATCCATAAACCTGGTAAAGCTCCCACTGACCCCTCTAATTACAGACCCATTAGCCTTCTCTCAACTATTAGTAAACTAGCTGAAAAATTCATCCTTAACTTAATTAACACCCACCTAGATAATAATAACATCCTCTCCCCATACCAATTTGGTTTCAGGCGTGCTCTCTCAGCCCCCCATCAATTATACAGGGTAGTTAGTGATCTCGCCAAAGCTAAAACTTACAGCAAATCTACTGCTGCTGTCTTTCTGGATATCAGCAGGGCATTCGACTCTGTCTGGGTACAGGGACTCATCCACAAGCTCATTAATTACAATTTCTCACCTAGCATTACACACTTAATATACAGCTACCTAACAAACAGAACTTTCCAAGTCAAACTTCATAATACACTCTCACAGAAACACAACATTATCTGCGGTCTGCCACAAGGCAGCTTGCTGGGTCCAGTTCTGTACTTAATCTACGTTAACGACTTTCCAACACACTTCAGAACACACACAGCTGTTTACGCAGATGACACAGCCATATACATGTCCTACAACAAAATTAACTTTGCAGTCAACCAGCTTAACATCCACCTACACCACATCCAGAAATGGACACATAAATGGAAAATGAAACTTAATACAGATAAATGTGTTGCTGTCATGTTTTCCAGAAAATCACCTACCTCTTACAAAGACATTAACATCATTATAAACAACACTGCTCTGCCCTGGAACCACTCCTGTAAATATCTTGGAATTACTCTTGACAAGAATCTCACTTGGCGTCCCCACATAAAACACATTATTGATAAATTTCGAGCTGCTAAAAGATCACTCTTCCCCCTAATTGCTCGAAATAATTATTTGAACTTAGATATGAAGTTGCTCATCTATAGTGCATTCCTTAGACCTATCTTAACCTATTCTTGCCAGGCCTGGTCTTACTGTCCAGAATATCAAATTAAAAAAATCTGTGCTGCTCAAAATAGTACCATTAGAACTATTGTAAATGCCCCCTACTACTTTAGAAATTACAAAATTTACGAAGAAATTAACTCCCCCCCTCACTAAATTCATCCATTCCCTTAACATTAAATTTTATGATAGCATTGAAGCAAATGAGCTTACTCTGCTAACTGATCTCTCTGATTATGACTACAGAAAACCCTTTAATAGAAGGAGGCCAAGAGCCTCTTTGGGTCTTAACTGGTAATTCCCCTCCATTTGATATGTCCCAGTAGCACAGACGGTAGAGCGCGGAGCTCATAACCCATAGGTTGTGAGTTCGAATCCCCACGAATACACTTTTTCAAAAAATTTAATCACTATTAAGTTAGTTAATTTACGTAAGTTAGTTAAAATACGTAAAAGTGACCACTCCCCTTAAGGGGAGTGGTCACTTTTACATACCTTTAAAAGTATCATTTTTAGACCTATGCTGGATTGTATGTTTACTCATGATTTTTGCTTGATTTACAAGAAATTTTTTGAGTAACTGCCTATAATACTGTTTATTATATATGCAATATTTCAAGGTAATTAATAAAAAATTAAAATGATTTTTTATGCATAAAAAGTGAATATTTTTTTAAAAATCGAGCATTTTGCAGTCAACTACTGTGCGCATTCTATCCAAATCAATTATTAAGTTACATTAATAATTGCTTACTATATGTGATTACAACACTTTAGACAACAAAATCCACCAAAAATTTTTAACCTTAATATATTTTAATTTTTTTTTTTAAATTTTTTTATAAGCTTTTACTCAGTCATTTTTGAAATTTCTAATTAAAAATAGCACGTACTAAAATGTTTTAATATATTTTAGAATAATGTTGCTGGATATTGTTGCCTGAAGTATTGTAATCACATATAGTAAAAAATTATTAATGTACCTTAATAATTTATTTTGACAGAATGCGCACAGTAGTTGACTGCAAAATGGTCGATTTTAAAAAAAATATTCACTTTTTATGCATAAAAAGTCATTTTTATTAATTACCTTGAAAAATTGCATCTATAATAAACAATATTATAGGGAGTCACTCAAAAAATTTCATATAAATCAAGCTTAAATCATGAGTAGTACATACAATCGAACATAGGTCTAAAAATGATACTTTTAAAGGTACGTAACAGTGACCACACCCCTTAAGTAAATAAGTTTTCATTGTATGAAAAGCAATGTTGTTACTATAAATGCTTATACAAAATCTGCGTACAAAATCTGCTTATGCAATAAAATGCGTACTTCGTGAAAATTCAAAAATATAGCTGATTTGTCCTTGCCAAAGTTTTTTGTTTTTTTCTTTTTAATTGGCTGAAAAAATTTTCATTCAGTAATTTACCAACTTGACGATTATACCTCCTGTTTTAAAAGGTGTAATCTGAGATGCTTTGACTGATTTTTTTTCCAACGGAAGATATTTTAAAGTATTGTCTGATTAAATACTGAATTGACTTCCTATTTTATTAGTCCTGATAAGAATTTATTTGTGATTGATAGAAAATGTTGCTTTTCTACTATGTGTGTGTGTGTGTGTTTTGGTTAATCAGTATTATTTCTCACATTTTTTTTTTCCATAAGAGATTATGAACAATGATAAAAAAAATTTCTTTACAATTCTTTTCTGTAATTTCATTTCCTTAATTATTAAATTATTACAAAATTCTGAACTCATTTATTCTGAAACCAATACACAATTATTCTGAAAAAGTATATTTACTCATTTCCTTTAAGAATTTTAATGAATTATAGCAAAAAAAGCATTTGAAATAAAGATTTTGAATGAAAATAAGCAATTGTTAAATTGAATAAATAAATTCATATTAAATACGCACTAAAATAAAACAACTTGTTTTCGCTAGGAAAAATACGAAAAATCCATATTAAAGCGTATGGTTGTCCGTGTCTAAGCCGCCCGCTAGTGCTCGCGAGCGCCCTCTAGTGGCGGCGACAAAAAGGGAGACACATTTTTAACACTGAGCTGCTCCTCCTTCTGTAGCTACATGCCCTGCACCTTACTAAAGAAATCCCACATCCGAATAGGCATCCTATTTGAGAGATAAATTCAAGTAAACAGAAAATACACATTTACATAATGAAATGGAGGTTTATTCACATTTCACATATCTATGGAAGTTGTATTAAAAAAACGCGTCCTAATTGCACATTACTGTCGATTTTTCTAATTTTTTTTAATGAACTTTTAATCTACGCCCCTAAAAACACCTATAAAAATGTCCCCTAGAGTATTCCCCTAAAAAAAAAGTAACTTTTAAAAAATGCGCCAAAATATGTACCCCGTAGATGGGGATCCTAAAATAAATGTTCGCCCCACAAAATGAACCTAAAAGAATGTAGCCCCTAAAATCACCACTTTTCAACTAACTTATCCCCAAATTTAGGGGGGGGGGGGGACCCTCAAGTTGGCAACACTGATTCTGCTTCTGGAATATATAACAGTGATGGGACAAACCTTTAGCTTGATGATGTTAAAGAAATATTAAATAGTAGAGATGTTCATTGAATTTTTGTGTGGCACATTCAGCAGAGTTATTTTTGCACTAATTATACGAACTGAACAGTTTTCAGTATCTTAGCTCATCATTAACTACTTTATTGTTAATTCAGTATTTAAATGATAACTGACTTAAAAATGTCATGTGCACCTATGAAAATATTATAAAGATTATTATTTTTATGAAAATTTTAACCACTGTGTCTTAAGTTTAGAACGACAGAATTTTCTTTACTGAAAATTGATATTGTGTTATCAATGAATGTGAGGAAAAAGGACCAGACTTCTTTTGAAATTATAGTTAACAGCTGAAATTATTTGATTAACATAGCTTCGTCAGGATCGTTTCATTTATTTCGCGAGTAAATTTAAAAATGACAGTACTGAAGGGCGTGACGCAGGGAATACTGATCCTCCCATACATCCAGGGGTGGGAATTGTTTCAAAGCGTCATAAACAAAGGTTTAAAATACTTATTTCAGGCTCACGTACTTGAAAACATGGCTTAAACCTAAATAAAAAATTTCTGTGTTTAATCACATATTACTATTTGTATTTTAGAAGAATTTGTGTTTTTATGAAAATTTTAGTCACTATGTCTAAGTTTCAGTGTCTTAACATCCAGGGGTGGGTTTTGTTTCAAAGCATCATAAAAGAGGGTTTAAAATATTCTTTTCAGGTTCACGTACTTGAAAACATGGGTTAAACCTGAATAAAAAATTTATGTATTTATATACATATTACATGTGTTTTACAAGTAAAACAGTTAAATTATAGTTAAAACATGTTAAATTATTCATGTTTTACAAGATTTTGTGTTTTAATGAAAATTATAGTTACTGTGTCATAACTTTAGAAAAACAGAATTTTTTTTACTGAAAATTGATATTGTGTTATCAATGAAGATGAGGAAAAAGGACCAGATTTCTTTTGAAAATATAGTTAACAGCTAAAATTATTTGATTTACATAGCTTCGTCAGGATAGTTTTATTAAATTACGCGAGTTAATTTAGAAATGACTGGACTGGAGGGCGTGGCCCGGGCAAAACTGTTCCTCCCATCATTCCAGGTGTGGGCATTGTTTTAAATCATCATAATAGAGGGTTTAAAATATTCTTTTCAGGTTCACGTATTTGAAAATATGGCCTAAACCTGAATAAAAAATTTCTGTGTTTAATTACGTATTACTATTTGTGTTTTAGAAGAACTTGTGTTTTTATGAAAATTTTTGTCAATGTGTCTTAATATCCAGGGTGTCTTATAATCGAGGGATTACTATTGTTTCAAGGCATCATAAACGAGGGTTTAAAATATTCTTTTCAGGTTCACGTGCTAGAAAACATGGCATAAACCTGAATAAAAAAATTATGTGTTAACTTACATATTACTATTTGTGTTTTAGAAGAATTTGTGCTTTTAAGAAAATTTTAGTCACTGTGTCTTAAGTTACTTAAGAGTCTTTACATCCAGTGGTGGGCATTGTTTCAAATCATCATAAAAGAGGGTTTGAAATATTGTTTTCAGGTTCACGCACTTGAAAACATGGCTGAAACCTGCATAAAAAAAATTGTGTTTAATTGCGTATTACTATTTGTGTTTTAGAAGCGAAATCAAATTAGTCTTCAAATATTTTTGTGGTTTAAATGCTGTGTTTTCTGTACAGGAGTTATAATAAAAATAGAAGTCCTGCATCAGTATTCAATATGGATTAAATAAGGCCGCGGTGACCCAGTTGGCAATAGCAGCAGGACAATGATCTGAACGTCCCTGCTTCGGTGCTCGTCGCTGCAAATACACCGCCGTGTTCACTAATGGTGACCGGGGCACGTAAAATAGATCGTGGCTGCAATGTCCTCCAAGTTCACCTCTGGAGGTGCGGAGTCAAGTGTTCCGGTCTCGTCACTTGACTCGGTTCAAAATTATGTGACCGGTCATTTAGCCAAATCGGACTCCGACCGTTGTGGTGCTAATTGAAAACGGGAGCCGCCTCTTTCAACCCAATAGCCTATTAGGACCTGGTGAATGGAACCTCCAACAAGGGGACATTAGCAACAACAACACAACATTGATTAAATAAATAATGTATTTTTGTGTAACTTCCTGATGGTGCTGGGGGGGGGGGGGGGGGGGGTGGTATAGGATATAAATCCCAGAACTTTGGCTGTAGTTTTAAATAAACCTTATATTGGGCGCAGGGACGGATTTCCCATAAGGCCAACCTAGGCCATGGCCTATGGCGCAGCCGTTTAGAGGGCGTAAATTTAGAAGAAGTAACAACCAAATTAAAAAATTTTTATCGATATAAAACGAAAAAGTTCAATTCTTTTTTCTTTTTAATTTTTATTTATATATTCTTAGTATCGCTAAAAATGTTATTTGCAATATACGCATTTTGAAATAACTTTTTTGTCAACTGACTAATTATTTTTTCCTTCTTTTTCTTTCATTCTTTTCCCAAACATCCATTATGAGTTAACGAGAAGCAGGTTAAGAATTCTTGCAATTTGAAGGGATAATGATTGCAGAAAGCAGTCGGACTTGAACCTCACAAAAGACAATTTCCGCTGTATCTTTCGATACATTTGACAAAGAGCAAACAGCCCTCGCTTTTTCCTCCAAAAACAGATTTCAGACCGGGGGCAGTCCGATAAGAAGACTAATGGTTTTTAAACTCCCAACCCATCGTCATCTGTCCAGTAATTGCCGTCCCGTTGTCAAAGGAGCGTGGTATAACAAACGATGGCACTCTCCAGGTTTGAAACTGTTGAAAAGGTGAAAGAATCATTGTGTGAACACCGGACTAGGGTGTCTTTCTGTGCAAGGTGTTTCTTTAAAGTAAAATGGACTATTATATGGAAACCGCCAGAGTGTCTGCAAACTGAATGGGTCGTCTTAGAACAGAGACATTTAATTTTGTCAAAGGGAACCGAAATATTTTTCGGTTCTTCTAAATTTTTCCCTGGGAGGAACTATTAGTTGGGCAAATCAGAGTTCCCAAACGTGAACATCTATGGGGACCGCGTACCGATCCCGGTTGAGAGGGAATAAAGGAAGGAGAGGACGGATGGAGCCCCAAGGCGTTAAAGGGCTGGACCCTTTGTCAACCTTTTGCAGTATACAAAACATAAATTGCTGTTGTGAGCTTACTACTATTTCAGTTAGTTTTTTCATCTGGACCTATGAACATTTCTTGCTTTTTTAAACAAACACCTTTTCTATCGTACAATTTCCAGATCTAAAGTCTTCAATATTAACAGTTATAAGGTGAGTTTAGTTTTAATTTATTTTTAATATTAACTTGATTTGCTTTGAAAAATGTATTTATTATTATTATTATTATCATTATTATTTTGTTTGATTTTTTTAATGAGTGTACTTGATTTTAATTTGGTTAAGTAAAGCTAAACCTGGGCTGGGGTCTCTAAACTTTTCACTATGAAAAGGGATGAAATGTCATTTGTCATTTGACTGAAAAGTCTCGTGTTGGGTGTTACAGGAGGCTCTAGTAGAAAAAAGAATCTAGAAATAGATACGAAAGTTATTAAAAGTACATTATGTTTGTTTAAATAGTTCAATTATTTTGCCATTTAAAGCTGAGGGTCTTTTATACTTTTACTCTTAATGTAAAAGTTAAAAATATTTTTTAAAAGAGAACTATTTAACTTTTTTTCATTTATTTTGAACTTTTATTTGTCTGCTAGTTGCTATTTTTTAATATAAATTATTTTTATTCAATATAGTTATTTTTCTGTCAATTAATACAGATATGAGAATTTTGCTTTTGTATTGAATTTAGCTTGTTAGTTCAACTGTTTTGCAAGTACTTTTAAGTGTTCTTGATCATGCTTTTTCTTGTTCAAACTTTTCTTTTAATTAATAACTAGCGAGTAACTTAAAATGAATGTAATATTTTTTTAAGTTTCCTTGGAAATTGCTCTATACCTTCTAAAATTTATATTTTAGATAAAAACAAAATCTGTCAATGTATAAAAATATGTTCTAAAAATAATATTCTATGTTTAAGTTAGAATTTTCTGATTGCGTTTTTAAATGGAAAAATTTAAGCTTTGAAACAATGTGGAAGAAAATCCGTAACTACCTTCGTCTAAACTCAAATATTATTTTAAACAAGGACATAACGTTCCGGAGCAAGTTTACCTCCCAAAACCTAGGGTAATATATGTTAAAAAATCACTAGTTTTCATTAAAAAATTATATATAAATTTTTTGTAATCATATTTTAAGGTCTTTTAAAGCAAAGTATTTTTTTAAAACTAAAATTAAAGCAAATGAATTGCCAAAATGAAGTGATCTCTGTTAGAGTAAAGTAACCTTTTCTTATACTTATCTGGAGTTGTGTTTTGAGATAAATTCTTAAAATATTGATATTTTATATAATAACTGCAAAAGCAATTAAAGATAAACAATTCTATCATTTTATTTTTTAAGCTAAACTACCGAATAAACATGTAACAATCAATTTTAACTGAAAAGCAAAAATGCATTTTATCTCCTTTATAAAATGAACTTTTATATTAATAATAAGGGATAATTGTGATCAATTATTATAAAAACTGTGCAGCTGTATATCTCGATATGCTGGTTGAAGAAATGGAAGCATTAAAATATTCTTCCATCTTAATATTTTTGAAACCCATAAAAATTCTAAAATTCCTCGCTACGAATAACAGGGCTGCTGGCTTTCCAAATAGGGACTGGGAGCAGACGCTTTTCTATATTAAATTAATTAAAATATACCTGAATCCAACAATATCGCAGTAGAGACAAAACAGTCTTGCAATACTTTCTACAGAGCATGACGATATTAAAACTTGATCAAATCAAAAATGATTTTGCTGACAAAAAAATCCAGAAATATTTATTTGTAGATATATTTGTTCTGTAAATTAAATCTGGCTTAAAAACTTTTTCCATAACTTAAGGTCTTATATAATCGTTTTATGTTTAATCCCTCATTTCTAGAACCAACCACTTATATCCCAAATAAAAACTAAATTCTGTAAAAAATAAGATATGTAAAAACGCCTTACATAAATACCAAAACTGAATTTGCCGAAACTCTGATAGTACAGGCTGTTCACACATTTTTTAGACGATGTATATTGTATTCACAAAACTAAATTACATAAAATTCTTGCGTTTTAAATGTTCTATTTGGCATCACTTATTCTGAACTATCTTTCGACACCGCAATTTCCAGGATAATAATGCCTTTTGAAGTGTCAGAAGAGGTATTGTATCCCATTCCTCCTGAACAGCTTTCCAGAGTCCTGTAAGGGTTTTTGGACGACGTTTGGATAATGCAGATTTTAAAAGTCCGAAAGCACAAAAATCCATAGGTGATACATCGGGAGATTTAGTAGGGATATCAATGAAGGGTATGGCCTTGATACCAGTGTTTTGTTCCATTTCTTTTAGGAAATTTACAGTGGATTTTGATATCACTGATAGCTTTGTCCTAATGGAGTCTCACAGATTGATGGCACTGTGGGTAAAGCGATGGTATTTCATTCAGAAAAATTGGCGATAAAATATGTTCCTGATAGTATTTGGAGTTAATCTTGACTCTCTTATTTTTCCACTCTCTTTTTTTCCACTCTCTTTATTTTAACTTGCCATTATAAGAAAAACCAGCAACAATCATGAATCCCTTAGAAAAACTTTCTTTCGATTCTTTGAACCATGTACTTAAATTTTTTTCTCCCCTTTTATGATAATAAATGGCTCTTTTTTTGTTGCAATCATTTAAATACACCCATGATTCATCTATTGTGACAGTTGTTTTCCATTTTTCTTTGGATAAGTGTTTCTCATATAGAATTCTGCAGCGTGTCCTGCGTTCAGCGATATGATTTGGAAGAAGACGATGAACATTGCGTTTTTTCGCTTTCTTAAGATTTAAATCAACGTTTATCATTTTGTTTACAGTGGACACCGAGCATTTTAATGATTTTGCAACTATCCTTTGACTAGGGGGATTTTCTTTTAACATTAAACAACGTACCTTTGCAATAGTCGGAGATGTCCGTTTTTCCCTTGGATACTTGTTTGGAATTTTTGTCCCACTTGAGGCTCCAATTTGACGTTTTTTTCCTTTCTTGTTGACGATATTACCTATCGACGCTTTAGATATCACAAAACCATTACTCTCACATCGTTTTTGGATAACGGAGTATGCATATTTCTCTTCGGAAAGAGCATAAATGTAGCCTTCGAACCACTGCTTTGTTAAAAACGCCCTTTTGAA
Source organism: Dolomedes plantarius (assembly GCA_907164885.2). Classification (NCBI taxonomy): domain Eukaryota; kingdom Metazoa; phylum Arthropoda; class Arachnida; order Araneae; family Dolomedidae; genus Dolomedes; species Dolomedes plantarius. The sequence continues at coordinate 61,647,014 of OU015499.1, forward strand.
TAAAAACAAAACTTTCAAGCCGCAGACGATAATTTTGACTTTTAAAAACATAGTACAATTGCAATTATTTCTTTTGCAGCAAACGATTTTTTATTACCGCTTACCAAAATCGTCTAAAAAATGTGCGAACAGCCTCTGTAATCAACTCTATACAATACATGCAATGAAAAAAAAATGTATCATTAAAAACACTTCAGTAGTGCCATTTTTATCATTTATTCGTGCTGCCATTAGTTTCTGAAAGCCCATTTGTTTTATATTTGCATCAGTTATTAATATAACTGGCCACACTTATTACTTTAAATGAAAACAAAATTACCGAAACAGATCGCGTCTTCTATAGCGAAAGAAAAAACTAACAATTACAAAAACCCAACTACCCAGAAATCTGCATCTATAATAATACATTTTTGTGTGATCCCGTATTTATAAAAGTAAACATGACTCTAAATTTTATTGAGGATTTATGAAACTCCCTCATATTCGTGAAATAGTAAGTAGTGCGAAGCAGAGTTGAAAGTTTCAAAATACGTTGATTACATGAAAATAGAAATCAAAACATACGATAGTTTTCTTAAAGCCTAAATAGTTAAAACCTTCATAATTTTCTTAATACCTAAAGAGCGATAAATACTTTCCGCGTGAAATGGTATGGGGGTGTTGATTACTCCCGCCCCCTCATTTCGAGAATCGAATCCCCGAGGCAGAAACCTTAAAACCAGTTCCAGGTCTCTTCTGACGGGAGGTCTGCAGTACCTTTTTCAATTCCTACTATTAGTTCACATTCTCTCTATATATATCTTGTTCAAATTTTCAATCGTTAATAAAAGTACTTTTTATTCATCCACTCAAGTTCAAATACATTTTTTTAAACTTGTAGTGGATGACACTTGATGTTAATACAGTTTTTTCAAATATTAATTCATTAATTAAATTTAATTAATCAATTTTAGTTTTAGACCTAGAGCGTCTCTTGCTCTTGAATATTAATTTCCCTCTTGTTACTGTGTAAACGGTAGCACTGCGGTATCGCGGGCTTCTCCCGTCCTGTAGGTTGCGAGATCGAATCCCCAACCTGACAAACTTTTTCTCTCTCTTCCCCCCCCCCTCCTAATCTCGCACAGTAGACTAGGTTCTGGCAAGCAATCCTTTTTTTCAATTCCTACTATTAGTTCACACTCAAATTTTTCTTTTTCTTTGTTGACCTAAGTAGGAATTGACTTTAAATTTTTTTTTTTATATATTACTTGTTTATACTTTTTTCAGTGATTTGTTTTAGATTAAAAGAAAGTTTTTAAAATGTTTCTTGCTTCATAGCCAACGGCACGAAGTCTATGTTTGAAACAACCAGGAATCATTTTCAAATGCTGAGATAAAAAGCATCGTAATTAAATTTACTTCTATTCTTTGCTTATGCTTAGGTTTCCTAGGAAAGCGGTGCCGAAATATAGCGGCCGTAATGTAGCAGTCAGTGGTTAGCGTCACTAAAGCGTTTTATATGCAAATCAAATGACATTGGTTTTCAAGTATGGTGAATATGCGTATATCAAGTTATACTCAAAACTAACACGCTCTAAAAAGCCAGCATTTTCTGATTTGCATATAAAAATATTTTAGTGACTCTAACCACTGCTACGTTACGGTCGCTATATAGCGGCACCGCTTTCCTAGGAAACCTAAGCATTAGTTTTTTCTTTTTTTTTCTTTAACGCTTTAAGGTTGTTCCAAGAAAATTTTTTCGTAGGGGACTTTTTTCAAGAATTTATTTTACTATATATAGTTTACTATAAAAGTCTTAATACCGGCTGTCCCAAACTGTTTGATCAGAGGACTAACTTTTAATCTATGGACGATTCTGAAATTGCGAAAACATAATTAACTAAAATAAAGAAAATAATAAATATTCATACAACGAACCAAATGATAAACGAATAATTAAACAGAAAGAAAAAGATGGGAAAAGAATTACAGAGATCTTTATTCTACGTGTGTACGAGCCCTTAAATCAAGCTTCTTACAACTGGCATGTTTTTTGTTCTCTTTTTTAACAAAAGAATATTTTTTTCAGGAGTGGAAATGAATCAGCCAAAAAAACGAAAATGTGGGTCAGACTACAGAAAGGAAGCAAAAGTGAGAATGCAGGATAGAAAGAAAAGCAGCGAAGTCTTCAAACAATGGTTATTATTATCTTCTCACGATGAAAACTGTCAAATTCAGTCACGAGAACAAAATTTGATTGAAGATTTTCAAGAAAATGAAGTTCTAATGAAAAAACGTAGTGTAAATAGCGAGGAAGGTATAGAAGCTGCACAATTCGTGAATGGGGAGCAAAAAAAGCTTCTACACACTGAACGTCTGTTGACCTCAACATCAGAGTCTTCTTCTACCAAACAACATCGAGGATTTTCTTATGATCCAGATCCAGCACACTGGGTTATCAACGATGACTTACGTGATTAAGAATCTCAATATGGTCTTAATCAGAATAAAAATGTAGATTTCTCAAAGTCGAAGAGGCAATACGGCGATAGAAGCTGGTCATTTAATGGTAGTTACTTTAGCAGCAAACTAGTAAACGGTGATACGCAAGACCGAGGTTGGTTAGCATATTCAGAAAGTAAAGGAAGTGTCTTCTGCGGACCTTGTCTTTTATTCCATTCTGGTACAAAGACTGAATCATCTTTTGTAAGAAATGGATTTAATGACTGGAAAAACGTATCATCTAGACTGAAGGAACACGAAAATTCGGTTTGTCATAGAAATAACGTCCTAATTTTAAAACAGAGAGGAGCTAAACTTGGAAGAATCGATCTGCAACTAACTAAAATGGTTGATGAAGAAATTGAATACTGGAGAAATGTGTTACACAAAGTGGTTGTAGTAATTAAAGCTCTTGCTTCGCGTGGCTTGCCATTTAGAGGTCGAAATGAAATATTTGGTTCTAATAATAATGACAACTACATGCTGATGTTGGAGACAATTTCTGTGTTTGATCCATTTTTGGCTGATCACATCAGGAAATTCGGGAATCCAGGTAGTGGACAGACATCCTATCTCTCATCTACTATTTGTGATGAGTTCATCGAGCTCCTAGCTAAAAAAGTACTAACGCATATTGCTAATGAAGCTAAAACATCAAAGTACTATTCCCTTGTTGTAGATTCAACTCCTGATATCTCGCATGTGGACCAGCTGTCGTTTGTTTTGCGATATGTGAAAGAAAATGGGAAACCTGTTGAGAGATTTATAAAATTTTTACCTAACGTTGGCCACAAAGCCCATGAAATGTTTGAAGCTGTTACTAAGACTGTCACTGATCTCCACCTTGATATCTTGAAATGTCGTGGTCAATCATATGACAATGCAGCTAATATGGCTGGTGTTTACTCCGGTCTTCAGGCTAGGATACTTGAAGTTTCTCCTCTTGCTTCCTTCATACCTTGTGCAGGACACTCTTTAAATTTAGTGGGCACGCATGCTGTAGATTGCTGCATTGAAGCCACATCGTTATTTAATTTGCTCCAAGAACTTTATAATTTTTTCTCGTCGTCTACATCGAGGTGGGAAGCATTCAAGAAAAATAGCACCCTTACCGTAAAAAGCCTCTCCATGACACGATGGTCGGCAAGATATGATGCTTGCAGAGCATTAAAAGAAGATTGGTTTGCAGTCATAAAAGCTCTAAAATACTTTGAAAGTGACGAAAGTCAAAAATCAGGAACAAGAGCAGAAGCTAGAGGTTTACTAACGAAGTTGCAAAGGCTCGAAACAGTATTCATGGCACAGTTTTGGGGAACGGTGCTGATTAGACTTCACCAAGTCAATAAGTATGTACAAAACGTAGAACTTGATATTTCAGAAGTTGCCAAAGTTCTTCAGTCACTCGTAAAGTTCTTGTTAGAACTGCGAGAACAATTTGATACATATGAAAACAAAGCTCTGGATATTTCTGAAAAGAAAGTTTATGAGCGTGATGAAAAGCGTCGGGTTTTCAGAAAACTACAAGCTGACGAAAAACGTGAAGGCGAAGTTAATTTAAACGGGCGTGATACCTTTAGAGTTAATACCTATTTCACGATTGTGGACAAACTCAAAACAGAGCTTGAGAAGAGGTCACAAGCTTATAGAGAGCTCGGTGAAAAATTTAAAGGAATTACGAAAATTTGGTCACTGACTTCTCCTGAGCTTGAAAAAGAGAGAAGAAAATTACAGGCAATTTTTAAAGATGATTTGGAGCCTGCATTATGTGATGAACTGCAACATCTAAAATCTCACATAACTGAGTGCAGCATTGGTTCGAAAAGTCCCTTAGCAATTTGCAAGTGGCTACGTGAAAGTGGATTACAAATATTGTATCCAAATGTTGATATCGCATTGAGAATGTTTGTGTGCACACCTGCCACAAATGCCTCTGCAGAAAGATCTTTTTCTGCTCTAAAAAGAATCAAAGAAAGATCTTTGCTGTAACAAGACAAACTAAATGCCTTGGCACTTCTTTGCGTTGAAGCAGATTTAACAAGATCTGTTGACTTCAATGAAACTATTGAAGAATTTTCATGGGCGAAAGCACGACGAAAAAAAATTTAATTGTAAGTTTTAGATAAATTAGAAGAAATTATGTAGAACATATTTATTAAAAATATGTTATTCAAATGTTTATTAAGTATATATGTTTCAAAAACTCTTACTGTATATTAAATCTAATGTTATAAATCAAAAATTTAAATGGAAGGAAGGGGGCGCAAAATGATGCTTTGGCCTAGGGCATAAAAATATGTAAATCCGTCCCTGATTGGGCGTCTCTCCATCTCCGTATGCTTTCTATTGAACTACTTTCTCTGATGATACCAATTCTCGAAATATACTGATTTTGTGTAATGTTGCTGAAAGTATGTTAACTGAAACTCACATAAATACTCTTCGGGTAGTGAGTACAGAGTTTGAAAACATATCAATATGTAGAGAGGCATGAAAGTATGGCATAAAAATATGGATTGCTTGTGACTCTAAAAGTGCATATGCATAGAATATGCTAGTATACACTGGAAAGCCAAAGGAAGGCTCACCAGAGAAAAAAACGAGCTTTATACGTTGTTTTGGATTTGACCTATGGTCTCAAGGGACATAATGTTACTTTCGATAACTGGTTTTCCTCTTATGAACTTGGCCAATTACTACTAAAAAGAAATATAACTATGCTAGGAACAATAAGAAAAAATAAGCCGGAACTTCCCATCGAATTTACTCATTCGAAAGGATCGGAGGTATTTACCTCAATTTTTGGATTTACAACTAACACTACATTAGTAGTATATACACCAAAGAAAAACAAATGTGTCACTCTAATTAGTACCATGCACAACAAAGGTGATATAAGTAATAGATCTGATAAAAAAAACAACAATGATATTGGATTACAAAAGGAGCAATTGATACTTTGGATCAAATAGTTGCTACTTACACTTGTAAAAGAGGAACTGCTTGTTGGCCAGTTGTACTTTTTTACAACATAATTGATGTATCTGCATACAATGCTTTTGTGATTTGGCGGGAAATTAACCCTTCATACCAAGAAGGGTTAATTTCCCGCCATGAAAGAATGAGGTTATGAATTAATAAAACCTGCACTACAAGAGAGAAAATTTCTCTCTTGAAAATTTATTCGCAAAAATCATTCGTTTCAGGTCTGTAACAGTTGTCAATAAATCTACAGTTATTGTAAGTTTTCCTCTAAAATTAATATTTTTTAATACATAAACTAAATTTTACTTTGATTGCGTCTTTTTATTTTTATTTTTTATCATTAAAAAGTGTGTAAAGTTAAAAAATATATGTAATATGCAATAATCATACTAAAATAATCGAAGGAAAACTTGTGGGGTCGTTTATGATCCCAAGGGTCTTTAGTGTAACCTAAATGGGAGGAACCCACGAGGGTTAAAGCAAAATCCCACGGTGAGGGATAAGTCACCAAAAACAAATGTTCAGACCGGTTTTCTTAATACTCGTTTTTTTTTTTATCATGAAAAGAAAAGAAGGTACATTTAACAACGTATCTTCGTTCCTGATACATAGAGGGCTACAAAGTTTAATTGAAGAACCAAAAGCAATTAAAAAACTTCGATCGGGAGACTTATTAGTTGGAGTATCGTCACCACAATAAGCCACAGTTATTTCTTCATGTCATTGTTTAAGCCAAATTCCCGTCTTAGTATACACCCTTAATTTGTTCACACCCTTAATTTACTCTATCATCCTTTGCTACTCTACGTGCAGAGAACGAAAAAAAAAATTAATGATCATTGGAAGGGCGTCGATAAAGCTATTTCGCCATTAATTGAAAAGACGGTGTCTCTTCTGTGTGAAGCTGAAAAAGTCCACCCACACGGGAGCGAGAAGGAAGGTTTGATGAACATTCTATTAGCCGGATAGATTAGGGACATCGTCCATTGTTGGCGGAGCATTCAAGCACCTCTCTTCAAGGGACGAATACATCACTGACTTGGCGTGGAACGACGTCACCGAGCTGGTGAGTCTTCGCCTGGGATGTGTTTTCACTAAAAGTGACCTAAGTGGTTTCATTTAGGGGAAAGAATTTTCCTCTAGCAATCCCATCTCAAGTAATTGGACGCAGACTAGAAGTGCATCAGCACGTTTAGGCATTCTTTGGGACTTACTTGATGAGAGATCTGTCCATAAGAATCGGAAAGAATGTAATCAACGATAGAAAGGAAAGTATCTAGCTCACTGATGTCCTATTTCAGGGATCGCAGATGAGAGGTCAAGGCAAGACACCCGGCGTTTGTTCAGTCACAAGCTTTTTTTCATCAACCCATGAAAAGTAGCAACCCATTTTCATCGATCTGGAGCCTCTGTCCGCTTCTCATACTGGAGATTCGTACGTGGTGCAAAACTGAGTGTGATTACACTCAATAGTTATAGCCACGCTCACAATCCGATTGCCGGGGAATGGCCGATTGGCTAGGGCGCTATCTTTTGATATCGGAGTCTGTCGATTCGAGTTCCACTATTGGCATGGATGTTTATACCTGTACTTTAAGTCGTAGGTCCCAGTCTAATTAGCCTTCGTGTAGCCGAGAAAAATGACCGTAGCGCTCCCAACTAACCACAATCCGGAAGCACAACAGTGCGGCCGTTGCAGTTTCACCCTCAAGCAGCTGTTTTATTTTGGTAGTGGAGTTCCTGGACCTGCTGGTTTTAACTCCTGTCAGCAAGATATTTTGTAGTCAATGTATATATGCTCAGTAAAAATTTAGTGGTTTTAAAGTTAGATTAAGTATAAGGATATTGATCTATAAAGGTAATTTAAAATTTTTAGGCCTTCATGAGTTGAAGGGTAAAGAAAGTTAAGTTAATGATAATTAATCATTAGAGTATCAAGTAATTAAGGTAAAAATTAAAATTTAAATAAAGTTAAGTGATATTAAGTAAAGGAGAAGGATAATTATCCGGTAAGGGAGGTTACTGGCCCACAGTAAACTAGATGTTAAGTTTAAGAAAAAAAAAAGGCCCCATTCAGGGTCATACAATAATAATGTGATAATTGCAGAATTCCGCTGGGGGGAAAAGTGAAAGTTTCAAGATAAGTGAATTTGGACTAAGCGACACCACCTAGGCCCGAACCCACAACGTAGTGCTTACCAGGCCAGCACGAATGCACTGCGCTATGACAGCGACGTGAGTAGGTGAGCAAGATGTGAAGAGTATCGCGGTGGGGAAATTAATGTTATCTCCTTAGGAGACACGCCCGTGGGCGTTTACGATTAGCAGGGAGACTGAAGTCGTAATCTGGGAGTTCTGCGATTACCATATTATTAATATTAGGCAGGTTGTTATAAAATTTCTTAGAAATCTTATAAGCCTGCTTAGTGACAGTAGAGATGCCGAAGTCTCTTCTAATTGTCTCGTTCGACATGTATCGGTAAGCTCGGCGAATTCTTCTGAGAATTTTATTCTGGAGTATAACGATATTGTTGATGTGCATTTGTGCAGCGGAGAACCACACAGGGGCAGCATACAAAGCAACTGGTAAGACGCATTGCTTGTAGAGAAGAACTTTATTTCTCATGGAGAAATGTGGACTGAAAAATAGTGTGCGGAGTTGCATGGTGACAGCATTGCATTTACTAATAATATTAGTTACATGGGGTTTCCAAGTAAGTTTACGGTCCAGAGTAACGCCGAGACGTAACGCCCAAGTAACGCCCAGAGTAACGCCCAGAGTAATGCCAGAGTTACGCCAGAGTAACGCCCAGAGTATCGCGTGACACTTTGAGGGATTGATTTTAATTTTCCAGCGCGTAAACCAAGCCTCAAGAGTGTCTATGTGACGCTGAATTTGAATAGTCAGGTAGTGGTCGTTATTGGAAGTAGATAGAATAGCTGTGTCGTCCGCATACATAGCGAGTAGAGTATTATCTCCACGTGGCACATCATTGACGAACAAATTAAACAAGGTCGGTCCTAAAATCGAGCCTTGTAAAATTCCCGACGTGATGTACCTATTCCGGGACAGGTTATTGCAAATGCGGACGGCGAAATTTCGATTACGGAGGTAGTTATGAATCAAATGGATGAGACAGGCTGGCAAGTTAATTTGGATAAGTTTAAAGATGAGTCCCGGGTGCCAGACCTTGTCGAACGCGCATTTAATGTCGAGAAACAGAGCAGCGGTAGGTTGTTTACCCTGTAACCCATCGCTGGCAAATTCCACTACCTTTAGTAGCTGCTGCGTCGTGTTGTGCTCAGACCTAAAGCCAAACTGCTCTGGGATGATAATGTCGTGCTGGTCGAGGTGCTCGTTGATTCTGTGAAGAATGACGCGCTCCGCCACCTTACTAAGGGAGCACAGCAAGCTGATTGGACGATAACTCTGGGGAAGGTTACGGTCCCCCCCTGGCTTGGGGATAGGGCAGATTATTGAAGTCTTCCAACAAGTGGGGAAGTAATTAAATTTTAGAATTGAATTAACTATTACAGTAAAATATAGAATTATGTTGGTTGGAAGATTCTTAAGAATTAAGTTATTAATGTTGTCTATGCCAGAAGCTTTCTTATTATTAAGTTTTTGAATAATGTCGGTGATTTCAAAGAAGGTAGTGGGGGAAGTAGAGTCAGGGGGGTGGGGGGTGGAAAGAAAATTTTGAACGGTTGTGAGGACAAGTCTATCATTTTCCTCATCGACCAGGTCGTTGTTAGGCGAGAATTGTTCTCTGTACGAGTCAGCGATGGCCTTAGCTTTGTCTAAGTCAGTCATGGCAACTCCGTGTCGGCCTTGAATGGGCGGAAATTGAGTATGCTGCTTGCGGAGACGTCTGAGAAATTGCCAGACGGAATTGTCATCAGGATCAAGCCCTTGAATGAATTCAGCCCATGTGGAGTTACGGAAGATTCTAATATCGCGACGAACACGCGCGCGTAGGAGATGATAATTACTCCTATGATGGGGGAGACGGGTGAATTGAAATAATTTACGAGCCACGTTACGCTCTTTAATTAATTTAACAATATTGGGTGGGAGATTATGATAACGTGGATTTTCAAAGCATGCGTGGAATTATCCTTGGCGTATTCAATGGCTGTCGTTAAGCTGTTGGTGGCATACTCTATGTCCTCGGGGCTACGAATGATGAGGTAGTAAAGGGTGGAATACTGGAGGATTTGTTGGAACTGCTTCCAGTTGGTGCGAGTGGGGGGATTGGGATTTTGGATATCGACCTGCCGATCAAAATTTATTAACACAGGGAGGTGGACAGAGTCGAAGAGATTAAGAGTTTCAATGGTGTAAGGGTAAGGGATATTTTTGGTGAGAGCAAGGTCGATAGTGCTAGAGCCCGTTCTATGGAAGTGAGTAGGGGTGGGGGGGCCATAAAATTAATATTAGCTTTGTCGGTGACAAATTTTTGGAGGGCTCGGCCAGAACGGTTAGACCTATGGCAGTTCCAACCTGTATTGTGTGCGTTGAAGTCACCTGCCACAATACAGTAGTTACTGTGATTAAAAATATTTTGAAAATCAGAGCACAGAAAAATTTTGCTAGGGGGGATGTAGATGGAGGAAATTAAGATTTTAGTGGTTCTGTCTGGAAGAAACATAATGGAAGTGCTCTCCACGTTAGTCGTGTTAATATCGTTAATTTTAAAGTGTTCCAGACCCCTACGGACATAAATAGAAGTGTCACCTCCAGGGTGCTGAAACGTATTAGGGGGGCGAGGGCGGTCAGTCCTATGGAGCGTATAGTTACTAATATTAAAACGCCAAGGTGCAGAGAATTTGATTTTCTGAATCAGGGCAACGTCTATCAGTTTCACCCTCGAAACCCCGCCACATTTTTTAATCAGTGCTCCCTCTATACGCCGTTAGTAACAAGAAGACAACACCATAGTCAATGTCTGCTGCTGGCGATTGGGAAGTGGTCCGTGAAACCAGACCATAGTGGGATCCTCACTGCGTCCTTATCAAGTTCTATCAAAGGGCGATAAGTGCTCGTGCTACACATTGCAATCCCTTTCAAGAACGGTCCACATGCTTTTAACTTTTAACCACATGCTTTTACAAACCCGTCAGACGGGTTTGTAACCAGTTGCGTCGTGTGCGTGGCTCCATTCAGTTACATAGGTTGCGACTCATCACGGACTGGTTTGTGATTTGAGTCAGTTATCAGTTTCTTTTGAGTTGCTCCGTGTGCAGACGGCCTAAGTGTTTGTATTATGGGTTCTTCTATTCCTACCCATTCTCTCCAATAGGGAAAACTTACGCAGAGGGTAAGTTACGCATAGGGAAAACATGCAGTGAAGACGAAGAATCAAAGCGGCCTTCTTAAACCCCTTGACATGAATATAAAAAATAATGATTAGTTGTTTCTTATGCTTCCTTGCTTGAAGTTCCAGGCCAGGTCCATATAGGCTTCGGGCTGAAGTGTGCGGCTCCGGTTTATATAGCACCACAAAGATCATAGTCCGTCTTAACTAGTTGCTACTTCAATTTTTGCAAGGCACTCCCAGGGATGACATCTGGGGGGAAGGCCATCCTCTCTGACTACATAGAGGGAATTTTCCCGTCTACGGATTTAACGTGCCCGTATCCGGCCTAGACACGGAGGTATTTAATGTCGCGTGTCGGGATTCGATCCGAGCACCCTCAGCAGCGAAAGCCAGCGCGCTACCACAAGGCTACCTTGAGCCCATATAATGAATAGTAAAAAATATTTGCCTCGATAACGGCGACAGTATTTCTACGATATCTATTAGCTGTTATACGAACGGCAAACTTTTCACCCTTTAATACCCGATGATCCTCGTTCACCGTTAAAAAACTCTAAGAAAAGCGAAGGTAAAAGAATTGGTGAGTGGTACTCAATTGTCATTTCGGCCTGGAAAAGTAACCGATCTAAAGTTTTAACGGAATTAACTTATGATATCAATATTGATTTTTTGCCCCAGTTAAGGGGACAGGGGACTTTGAAACTAGAATTTTTTATTTTCAATTTTTAACTCTACACACACAAAATGAGAATAATTAATTTTCTTTTTTACTGCATCAAAAACCCTTAGAATTCAAAATTAGGAATTTTTTGCAAAATAATGACTTTTTTTCAAAATATTTCAAAAATGCGAAGCTTATTCAAAATGCTCTGTGCGCATTCTATATTAATTAAGAGAAGTCTTTAAAATTTTTATTATAAGTTTACAATATGTATATAAATAGAAATGTGTATTTAATTTTTCTTTTGTAGGTATCTAAAGTCTTAAATATTTTTTTTTCTATTCTGCCTGTAATTATTTTGTTTTTTTAAATATTTTTACCTCATTTTATGGTCTAGAAATTTGAAAAATATTTGTGATTTCAAAGAATTATGCACAGTTTTGTGACAAACACTTCAATAAACAATTCTGAGAAATTTGGAAGATATCAGAAGAAAATGAATATGCATGGAGCATTTTGAAACATTCTAGTATTTTTGAAGAATTTTTTGATAAACAGGTCTAATTCCTCCACAAAATACTTATTTGTGAATTCTAAGTACCTTCAATGTAGTAGAAAAGAATATTAATTATACTCATGTGGTATATAGAGTAAAATATTGAAAATTAAAGAAAAACGATATTGAAGATCCCTTATTCCCTTAAAAGCAGTAAGAGTTGCACAATCCAAACCGATCCAACGTGACTCGAATTTTCTCGGTGCCACAAATTTCATTCCCCCCCAGGTTAGGAAGACGGTCGATTCATCGAATTCCTATGCACAAATCGTTGCGGGAAATAAGGAGCAAGCTCTCCCAACTACCCCCCCCCCCCGAAAAATACTCCGGAAGCTCCGGAGACCGATTTCATTAATTACATCATGGCATTTGAAGCCAACTACGATAGGAAATTAATTCTAGCTGCGTTCAGGGAAGCTCTGGACAATATCAGGAGTGCTTCGCACCCTATGGACAGAATTTTCCATCTCTACCAGAGCATTTGCAGGCTCTCAGCCGGCAAGGAATAATTTCTTTTCCTTTTTCCAATTTCGTTAAATCGGCTCATACCGTTTTTCTGAAAAGGGTCCTCTACGTTATTTTAGTTTATTAATTTTCCGTTGCTGCTCCTGTCCTCATTTGGACTCGCGACCTGATTGACCGCCCTCCTTACCTCGCCAGACTCCAACTCTTGCTTTTCTCCCAATTAATCTAATTAATATTAATATCTCTCCCTCATGTTAAGTTCTAATCTTCCTTCTTTTGGAAATTCGTCTTTTGGTTTCTCCTGACGCCGATAGATGGCGCCAGCGAGGTAACCTTTTCCCCTTCCCTCCCGTTCGAGCTTCCCGCTCTCTTAACTTTTTAATCCGGTATCGAAGCTATTGCTTCCCGCTTAATTTTCTGTTCATCGTCAAGGTTTCTGTTCTCTTGAACAGCTAGTTATCGTCTCCCACCTACACTGTGGTGGAGCGGAAATTCTCACGCCGGCTTAAACCAACTGGGTAAATCGGAAGAAGCTGGGGCGGTTGGCGACTTTTTTGAAAAGTCGCCAAATTTGCGTTTCTGAGTCCGCCATTTTTTTCCCCCGCTCATATTTTGCTGTTTTTAAAAGTTTAAAACACCAAAACAACGAAATATGAAGGGTAAAAAAAAAAAGAGAACTCAGAAATTCTGGCGACCTTTCAAAAAAATCGCAACATGAAAAGTTTAAGGTATCCGACTACGTTCGGTGCCATTTTTTACAAAAACTTGAGAAAATTTGTGCTATTTTTCGCCGGAATATAGCACCAAAGTAGGAAAATGGTGAAAAAAATAGTCCCCTAACTAGACAATAGCAATTTTAAATGTAAAATACATTTGAATAATTACATTTTTAATGAAATATAAGTTCTTCAGAAAACGAAATTAAAATATTTAATTGCACTGAAATCGCTCCGATTTAATTTCTTATCATCGTATGGAAAAAAATAAAAGATTTAGAAACAGAAATTTACATTTTTTTTAAGAATTTAAGAAATTTCATAATTTTCGTCTAAATCGACGTTTTAAACGTAGTCAGCATGAAGCTACAGAAGGAGCGTAAGCTTCAATGGGGAATTTTTCGAAAAATGAACCGATTGTTGTCGCTCACCGGTAGAGGGTGCGACATGCAAGCGAAGTCACTATTTTACATTGAGTTATACGGCGTGGTGGTGAAAGTTGTTTTATAAATTTTAAAATTTATTCTGTGTGCAGAAATATGCCAAAAACGTGTTTTGCTCCCCGTTGTTCTACTGGCTATAAATCAGCCTTAAAAAGAAATAAAGAAACTGGACAGAGAAATCCTAGTATATTTGCTGCTCCTAAGGTGAGAACATTATTATTGTTTTGTGTTAATATAAGATGTATAATAATGAGAGAAAAGTACAGCTGCTGTGTTTTAAGTGAACGCAAAGTTAAGACATCTTAAGTTCTGCTGGAAATAAGCGTGTTTTATTTTTCAATCATCCCTATATCCCATCAAAAATAATCATCACGTGTTCACAAAGCTCTATTGTATGTAAAAAGATGTAAATTATTACTCATACTATTGCTCTAAAGGAAATCGCTCATCAATAAAAGATGTACGATACTTACGTATATAAATTTATCTATAGTAAATTGTATATCACACATTTAATTTTTATTTTACAATAATGTATTAATAGTGTATGTTGTTAATTTCAGTTCTTTATAATTATGAAATACTTTTCTTCTATTCAATATATTTTGTGGTTATGGCAAATTGACCTAAACGTCTGAACTGAAGCCATCATTTTTTTTAAAATTGTGCACAGAAATAAAATATTTCCAGTTAACTTTTCTTAATATTGAATTTTATCACTATTAAGTTAGTTGATAAGTAAATAAGTTTTCATTGTATGGTAAAGAATGTTGTTACTATAAATGCTTATGCAAAATCTGTTGAGTATAATTTTAAAAACAATTAATATTTTCCTATCTTTTTACTGTGATTACAATGAAACCTATACTTTGTGAAAATGCGAAAATATAGCTGATTTGTCCATATCAATGTTATTTGGGGTTTTTTCTTTTTAATTTGCTGAAAATATTTGTAATCGATAATTTACCAACTTGAAGGTAATTCCTGACAATGCTGGAACCATAATATTGAATTTAATCACTATTAAGTTAGTTGAATTACGTAAGTTAGTTAAAGTACGTAAAAGTGACCACTCCCCTTAAGTAAATAAGTTTTCATTGTATGATAAGCAATGTTGTTACTATAAATGCTTATGCAAAATCTGCGTACAAAATCTACTTATGCAATAAAATGCGTACTTTGTGAAAATTCAAAAATATAGCTGATTTGTCCTTGTCAAAGTTATTTGTTTTTTTCTTTTTAATTCGCTGAAAAAATTTGTATTCAGTAATTTACCAACTTGACGATTATACCTCCGGTTTTAAAAAGTGTAATCTGAGATGCTTTGACTGATTTTTTTTCCTAAGGAAGATATTTTAAAGTATTGTCTGATTAAATACTGAATTGACTTCCTATTTTATTAGTCCTGATAAGAATTTATTTGTGATTGATAGAAAATGTTGCTTTTCTACTATGTGTGTGTGTGTGTTTTGGTTAATCAGTATTATTTCTCACATTTTTTTTCCATAAGAGATTATGAACAATGATAAAAAACTTTCTTCAGAATTCTTTTCTGTAATTTCATTTCCTTAATTATTAAATTATTACAAAATTCTGAACTAATTTATTCTGAAACCAATACACAATTATTCTGAAAAAGTTTATTTACTCATTTCCTGTAAGAATTTTATTGAATTGTAGCAAAAAAAAAACACTTGAAATAAAGATTTTGAATGAAAATAAAAAATTGTTAAATTGAATAAATAAATTCATATTAAATACGCACTAAAATAAAACAACTTGTTTTCGCTAGGAAAAATACGAAAAATCCATATTAGAGCGTATGGTTGTCCGTGTCTAAGCCGCCCGCTAGTGCACGCGAGCGCCCTCTAGTGGCGGCGACAAAAAGGGAGACACATTTTTAACACTGAGCTGCACCTCCTTCTGTAGCTTCATGGTAGTCAGATACCTTAAATAACAAACATAAAAATTGACTTACCTTGATCTAGATTCGTACGTCCTAGGATTGTTTTTTTTATGATGCCTTCATAATCGCCGTAATTTTTAGTAGACGTTGACTAAACGTTAAACATGTTTTCATCACCCGTAACGTTGTGAAAACTATCAAAGTTTTCAGATTCAGTAAATTTGCTTTTTTTATTACTTAGGGGGAAGTGGGATGCTTTCACAATCGGCGTAATTTTCGCTAGACGTTCACTGATTGTTTTACATATCTTTTCATCAACCGTAGGGTTGTAATTACTATCAAAGTTCAGTAAATTTGCCCTTAAATTTATCCAAAATTCTTTGAGTTCTCATTGAAACTGTAATGGACTTTACTTTGAATTCTTGAATTGATTCTTATTCAGTTTCGAATTCCTCTTCATCAGTAATATTATCTTAATAATCCTGCTGCACTTTTGCCCCTTTCACCCAAGATCATAAAGGAAAAAGAACGAAAATTTACCGGTATTCGTTGGCGATTATGAAAGGCGTCGCATGAGCATAAAAGTCAGTGTTAATCCAAGGAAGAGCGGGAACCGAAAGAGTGAAATAATTTTAATTGCGCGCGGAAATCAAATTTAGAGCAAGGGCAACCAATCAGGAATCAATCTCAACCCTTTGGAACAGTTTATTGCAAAAAACAGGTGTACTAGGTTTTAAGGTGGCGCCATCTATTCTATATTAATAGAGTACATAATGTGGTACTGTACAATATCCAATTCAACCAGGCATTTAGTGTTTAATTTTGCATTTTAACAATAAATGAATCTATTTCATTGAATTCAATTGTGTAATCATATAAAACTCTTCACATTGAAGTGCAACATTATATTAAGTTCATTGTAGCTTTACAGGTTATCATTGTATGGTGTGATTTACATGTTCATTATTACCATTTACTCTTTTGACCATATATTTTAAGCTGTGAAGATTATAGTTTCAGCTTTATCAGTGAATTTATACATCCAAGATAAACTTGGCCAAAGTGAGAATATTTTAGATCATCTGTGGATAATATAACACATACTCTTGGAACTCGAACAGCCCAAGAAAAACAAAATCTTTGATCACTGAATATGTAATATATGATTGTGACCTCTTTACCTATCTCCTCATTAAATTTTAAGTTATATAATGGTTAGAGTTCTGGCTTAATGTATTAAAAGTGACAGGCTTGAATCTTAGGTTGGCACGGATGTTGTAATGGTTCGGAATCCACTTTAAACCATACGCCCCAGTCTAATTAGCCCTCATGAGCATAATTGACCATAAAGTTACAAATCAACCAACCAACCCAACAGTTCAAATTTAATATTGTCTTTGTTATTTTTGTCAATTTCTAATAAAACATTCTTCTAAATAAAGGTTAGTAGAATTAGAGATTAAAAATATCTTACTCTTTAATATGGCTTTCTGCTTGTTGGGTAATCTAGTATAACCATAAATTTTCTTACAATTAGATCTCATGGAATCCCAAGGAACATAAAATTTGTATCTCTGTTACCGAAAAGTGTTACAGAATTACAGTATTTCATTTTGCTCCCCTTGGTTATCACAAAAATGGACTTAGCATCCTTCAATTTATACCCAAGAAAAATATTTTTATTCTGGCTTCTGGTATTGTTATATATAAAATACAAATGAAAAATGCAATCTTTTCAGGTCTTGATATTAACATTTCTTCTGTTAATCTTTTTATTATGTAAATACACAAATGTAACCACATTAAAATAATTTTTTTTAAATCAAATTTTTAAAAAAAATTATCTTTTAAAATAAATTTAATTATTACAATTTAAAACTTTAAATAGTTTAAAATTTGATTTTTAAAAATTATATATTCAAATAAATTTAAATTATTACAATTTAAACTTTTAATATTTTAAATTTAAGCTTTTATTACAATTTAAACTTTAAATATTTTAAATTTAAGCTTATTATTCAATACATTTATTTTCTAATTAACAAACTCAAATTTATCAAATTTAAATGATTGTGGATATTTAAAGAAAGAAAATTTAAATTTCAACAATTTATTTTGTTAAAATCTCTTTAAATTCTGATTTTAATACATACTAAATTAAATAGATTCCTTTATAAGTCAATAGATGGCAGCAGGAGCAAAACTAATGCTGGGATTAGATTCTGTAAACAGGGTTGCTATCAATGGCGCATTCACGCGGTATCGTAAAGGTAGCTAGAAAAGGGGGTACATCATAACAGGAAGTAAAAAAATCGCCAAGTTGGCGGCATCCCCAACTTCTTCCGATTAACCACCAAGGGGTTGTAGCCTGAGCGTTATTCTAAATTCGTTGCTTTGGCATCTTAAGTCCGGATATGCCAACTCATGTTTTAATTTTTCTCATTCCGCATTGGAGCTTACAGCGACGCTTTCAGCGCCGCTAGGTTCTCCTTGAAACGATTACCTTGATCTTGACCTTGACCTTCATATCTAATTTAAACCAAAAAGGTTAAAAATAAAATATATCGGTGTAATGTGGTTAGCAATACCAAATTATCATTTCACACGCAGTTAGTACCCTCTTTTTTTGACGTCGGATTACGTTCCTCAATAACGGTCCTTCGGAGAGGAAAAAAAAAATTATCCCGAGTCACGAGTTATAATTTTGGCAGCGCGCCAAACCCAGTAGCAGTAAACAGTTAAACTGAAAATTACTAAAATGCGTTAAAAAAAGAAAAAAAGAGGTACGAAACCTATAAGTAATCCTACTTTAATAACCCGCGGTAGTGTCCATAGGACCATAGGAAATGGGTCGCAACTGCAATTCCTGGGCCACGCCCTCAATTGTAGACTTTCAGGTAATAAGCAGAGGGGAACCAATGAAACAGAGTATAGGAAAGGAGTGAAATGATTGGGCCGCTGCTAATCCGTGAGTTCATAGTAAAAGAAAAAGTGAGTAAGCATCTTGCAGGGCAGTAGAAAAGAGGGTCTACATACGATGCAAATATGAATAAAATTAAAAGAGAAAGTTTAAGGATAGCGCGGTAGTGTCGTTAGAGGAGAAATATTTTTAGCTACCTGAAATATTTTTCCAAAAGTGAAGGCTCTTGTCATCAAACATTCTCCTATACTCGCCGCAGTTTACTGTTAATTTTATTATGGGGCCACCATATAAGCGGACAGCATTACCCCCTATGATGGGACGACACAAACGGAGGCATTTTTCGTGGCGCGACGCCGGGATTCTTTTCGAGCAAACCTCAGCACCGAAAACCAGTGTGCTGTTCCACAGGGCCGCCACGAGCCCGCAATTACTACTTTAATTCAATGGCGAAGCTAGGGGGGTACGGTGGGTGGGGTCCGCACATATTTTGGGACGGCATATTTTTATTTTGTATTAGTTGCAAAAAACCACTTGTTCAATTCATAAGTTTACTATTCGATTTCTACGAATTATGAATTACTATATGATTTCGAATATTTTCCCTCATCGTCATGTCAATGTTATAAAACCATCAAGTCAAGTCTATAAAAACCACCAATTGATTGACTTAGAAAGGGCGGCAAATTGGAGACCGCCCCGGGCGGCAAAAGTTCTAGCTACGCCACTGCTTTAATTATAATCATATTGTTGTCTTTTATAACCATATTGTATTTCTGCAATGGTTTTATCGACAACTTTCCACTAACCTAGAACTCGTTAAATTTGTTTGTAAGCGAGAACGTTAGGAGCTCCCGTTCACACGAGCTGTCGTCGAGGAGTTCACAAAAGATGTGATGGAACAAAATTGCTGAAGTCCCAGAATGGCCGAGGCAGAAAGCTGTCGTCTTGTTTGGCCCGTTGTACACACGGCGTTTTTATCAATGGCGGAAATTTTCCATCGGGCGTCGTTCCAACAGAATTGACCACAGAAGTCAATTGGAGCTTGCACACTGGGCGGAAAATTAAATTTTTCGTCGACGGTAGCTTGTGCAGCTGTCGAGTGCTACTGTGCGCTGGCGGATTTTTGACGCCAGATTGAACTATGTGACCCTATGCACGCTTACACACACAGCGGATTCTACCGTCGTAGGGTCATTTGCGAGAGGGGTGTTTGGGGGTTTGCTGGGGGGGGGGCGCTGGTCTTCTTGGAATCGTAATAGCGCATATAGATTGGTGCAGAGTTCTCTGCCTGCAGATACCCGATTCCTGTCATCACATTAGTCACGGTAACATTAGACACGGTATTTAGAACCACCCCCATTACCGCTCTTTGATCTGGTGTCCCCCCCCGACCCCGCTGGACACCATTTGACCCGCTGACCCCCCACCCTTTCTTTGATGGACCGCCAGAGGAGGCGATCCACGCATAGTACAGAGTACAGAGTGAACATAAATCACTGGATTCCCCAAGGCACAGGCAGAGAACTCTGCACCAATGTATATGCACCATAAAGGGGATTCGAAAAGGAGGGCTCCTCCGATCCCGGCTGGGGGGAGGGGGGGCGTAGGTGCGACCCCTCTGGTTTTCTTGGACACGTGCAGGATTCGAAAAGGAGGGGTGGGCCTTTTCCCCCGGCTACGGAGTTTTCCGCCTTGTGTGTAAGCTCTACTTTTAGAACGACGTCCGATGGAAAATTTCCGCTATTGATAAAAACGCCGTGTGTGCAACGGGCCTTTCGCCTAGTGGCGGGCTATGATTGCCTACTGAAACATCTCTGCCGTATAAACATTGTTTCAGAACCCTTTTGCAAGCTCTGCAATCGTCTGGAGGACATGAACATTACACACATACTGAGTTGCCCCGCTTTACCTCCGGCTCCAGTGTGGGAGAGATATTGGATAGCTAGGAAACTTTTGGGTTCATGACATGTTTTAGTTATCTTTTGTTTGTTTGTTTGTTTGTGCTTGTCTTATTTATATATAGTCTTGAAACCTATTAGAAAAAATATATATATATAGTGGACTCTCAATCTATCGTTTTTCAAGGGACCGACTAAACTAAATAATAAATGCGGGAAAACGACAGATGCGGAAACATAACAAAGCAATATGATAGTCGGGACTGGGTGAAATAAACGACACATACGGGAAAATGATGATTCGGGAAACGATCGATGATTCGGGAAACGATCAATCGAGATTCCACTGTATAAATACAAGGTGCCGCTATTAACTTCCAGGACTGATCTAATAACTCCAGAAAATATTACATGACATATTACCCATTTAATATGTTTCGAAGTAACTTCCACTTGCCTTGTATGTGTGTATATATATATATATATATATATATATATATATATATATATATATATATATATATATATATATATATATATATATATGTGTGTGTGTGTGTGTGTGTGTGTGTGTGTCTGTCTGTCTAATGTTTATACACCCACACACACAAACGCAACAATCTAACCTTTAATTACATCTCATAATATTTGCATCTCACAATTCCATATAAAAAGTTCCTTATAAAGATTTGTTAAGGGGAAATTATGATAAATTGCAAAATAGTAATCTAATAAATTGAAGATAAAAATATGTTTAAGTGATCCTTTGCTATAATCGGTCCTTTTCAAGCATTAATAAAGAAAAAAAATATTAAATTATTAATACTTTGCGTTGCATAAATATTTATTGTGAGATTGACCTCCAAAACGAAATATTTTTCGCCAAAAATTAATCGCCAAATCTCCGGCACAGGATATGGGATTTCTACCATTCTAGTATAAAGAGGCGAATTTTATATTTCAGATTGTAAATACCTTATAGTACTGGGTAAGTATGTTAAGTCTGCTGTGTATAATACTAACCCTATTGGATTTGCTCACGTCAGTGTTAACCCATGGAGAAAAATGTCTACTATTTGCAGCTACATAAATGCTGATAA
The DNA here is from genome assembly GCA_907164885.2 of Dolomedes plantarius. Classification (NCBI taxonomy): domain Eukaryota; kingdom Metazoa; phylum Arthropoda; class Arachnida; order Araneae; family Dolomedidae; genus Dolomedes; species Dolomedes plantarius. The sequence goes on from OU015499.1 coordinate 61,668,466, forward strand.
TCCAATAAAAATAATATTTTCAGATAGCCCGAACTTTTATGCAAACTTTTTCAGCGATTATTGCGAAAACTGGCCCAATCATCGACAAGTTGCAACCAGTAACTGCATTTTACCAAAAATGCTGCAGAATTGTTTCGTGTTTTTTGAAAGTACTTATGTCATAAATTGTTGTTCTTGTATTTATTTATGCTAATCTATGTACAAATGTTACCGAGAAAATCCTTAAAAGGGTTTTCCCTCATTCCAGACAGAATTATAACATTCGAGGGTAGATTTGGGTATTTGCAATGATTAATTTGAGGATCCTCCCCCTTAGCAGAAATGACATTGTGAAAAACGAATTTTCAATTTGTGAACACGAATGCTTACTCCACAACACTTATCGGAGGTAGAGAAGTGAGACAAATTTTCAGACCATTATTTCTGAAATCTTTTAAGCTTTATTTCTGGGATATCGATATTAGTGAAGGGCTATGAACACATGGGTATCCATTTATAGTTTTGAAATTATGCTAATCTATGTACAAATGTTACCGAGAAAACCCTAAAAAGGGTTTTTCCTCATTCCAGACAGAATTATAACATTCGAGGGCAGATTTGGGTATTTGCAATGATTAATTTGAGGATCCTCCTCCCCCTTAGCAGAAATGACATTGTGAAAAACGAATTTTCGATTTGTGAACACGAATGCTTACTCCACAACACTTATCGGGGGTAGAGAAGTGAGACAAATTTTCAGACCATTATTTCTGAAATCTTTTAAGCTTTATTTCTGGGATATCGATATTAGTGAAGGGCTATGAACACACGGGTATCCATTTACAGTTTTGAAATTATACTTCTCTTATTTACATACATCTGGGTATGTATATCGTTGGCATTGAAGGTAACGAAAGAGCCGACTCGTTAGCAAAGAAAGGAACCCTAGAACAACAGATAACTCATCCAATCTCTACAGGCTCAATAAAGAAAAACATCTACAACTAAATCTCTTTAAAACTTAAGACAGAGCAGAACTTGCAATCTAAAGGGAAACGTTGGGAAGAGATCCAGGACAGCTGGAAAGACTATAGTCATAAATCCCGTACAGAAATAGTGGCACATTTCAGACTGAAAACAGGCCACGACTGTCTAGCAGAACATTTAAACCGAATTGGCATCCTAACCAAAAGTGAATGCCAGATCTGCAGGGCTGGCAATATGAATGCAGATCATTTACTTACATGCCCAGGACTTGATCCGGAAGCCCAAAAAAGTGAGAACTTTAACAAATTATACTGGGACGCTAGAGATATGATGAACTTTCTATGAACTTTTAACACCTTTTATCTGACTTTGTTCACTGTTGTGCTTTATGCATCTGTTCAATGCTTAGTTCTTTTCTGTTTGTGTTGCCTGTAAATATGGATTAATTTTCCAAATAAAGCCATAGGTTTAAAAAAAACAAAAAAACATCTGGGTATCGTTTACGGTTTTAAAATGACAGTATTTTTTTTTTTACGTAAACATGCGTATCAGTTTTAAGTTTTGAAATGAGAGTTTTTCATTTTTCACAAAGTTATCAGTTTACTATAGTTTTAAAACGACAGTTTTGTTATTTATGTGAACATGCATATCAGTTTAAAGTTTTGAAATAATAGTTCCTAAAATTAGCAAAATTATCAGTTTATAGTTAGTTTATACTCGACAGTTTTCTTATTTATGTGAACATGCATATCAGTTTAAAGTTTTGAAATAATAGTTGGTAAAATTAGCAAAATTATCAGTTTATAGTTTAGTTTTCTTATTTACATACGTCTGGGTATCAGTTTACGGATTTGAAATGGCAGTTTTTTTTATTTACATAAACATGCATATCAGTTTAAATTTTTGAAATGAGAGTTTTTTATATTCGCAAAGTTATGTTTATAGTTTTAAAACGACAGTTTTCTTACATACGCACACATAGGCATCAATTTATAATTTTGAAAAGACAATTTTCTTATTTACATACAGGGTGTCCATAATTAAAGTCCCACTTTCAGAAGGCTGCAAAAAAAGAACCACTGGTCAGAATGACTTCAAATTTGAACTGAATATACTGGAAGAAGGGGGAAACGGTTTGGCATAATAAAAAAAGTTCCAAAATGTATCAATAGATGGCGCTGTAACATTTTGGAACTCTTTTTTTATTATGCAAAATCGTTTCCCCCTTCTTCCAGTATATTCAGTTCAAATTTGAAGTCATTCTGACCAGTGGTTCTTTTTTTGCGGCCTTTTGAAAGTGGGACTTTAATTATGGACACCCTGTACATCTGGGTATCAGTTTACGGTTTTGAAATGACAGTTTTTTTTATTTACGTAAACACGTGTCTCAGTTTAAATAAATTATGATAGTTTTCTTACTTATGCTACGCAAACTTGGGTATCAGTTTATAGTTTTGAAACAACAGTTTCTTAAATTTGCAAAGTTTATCAGTTTATAGTTTAGTTTTCTTGTTAACACATCTGGGTATCAGTTTACGGTTTTGAAATGACAGTTTTTTTTTATTTACGCAAACACGTGTCTCAGTTTAAATTATTAATATGACAGTTTTCTTATTTATGCTACGTAAACTTGGGTGTCAGTTTATAGTTTTGAAATAATATCTCATACTAAAACATGAGAGTGATAGTGCAGCCATAGCGATAAATCACCTTACTGGAGATTTTGTGCGGAGAGGAAAATCGCACCCTAAGCAGAAGTGATAAACTACCGACGCTTCATAATCTTTGTGTTTATCTTATACTTTGAAGGATTATGATATGAGAAACCATTCAACGGTATTCTGTGAACACATAAAAATGGAATGAAATAGATGACATTTTACATATCACTATGAGGGTCTGCAATTAATTACAACCTTACGACGAACTGCCAAAGCTTTACGATAAGGCCCTCTGCACACGGAGCTACTCAAAGGAAACTGAACTGGTTAGTGATTGGAATTACCGGTTGCATACTCGTTAGTGATGCAGCTCCGCCCACGGGCCTACTCAAAAGTGATTCAAATCGATAGTTTGCTATATGGTTGGCGCAGCTTGTCCCTCAGAGGACTTTGCGCCATAAAACCTAACTAAACCAACCAACCAACCAATAGTTTGCTACCTGTCATGGAAGGAAGAACATCATTATTCCGAGCTATCATGATTAATGATCGTAATGATGACACCAGTGATGAATCAGTGTTGCTTTATTACTTAATAGTAATCGTATTCTATTTCTAGTTCTATTTCTTCGTATTCTATTTCTAGTTATCGTAACAGAAGAAATAGAATAGGAAGAAAATTTTGGGTTCATCCATATATTGAGCAAAACTTTAACCACGGATTATTTGTTGCTGCAAAAGAACTACAAATTCCGGATGCAAAATTTCTATGTTTCTATCGTATGTCTAAAGACAGTTATTCACTTCGATGGATCGTTATTCCTATTTCGCAATACTCGACATTTCCATTGTCATTCAAGATAAAATCGAATCGTAAAGGAATAAACTTTGTGAACTGTTCACTTGGATTATACTGTAGAATATCTGCATCTATTAAACGAACACAAAAAATAATTCATGTGCAATATTGTTTTTTCAAAATAAAATATTCAAATAACGTGACATATGAAAACAGGCACAGAAAATAAAAGGGAAATCGGCATTATGCATGAAAATTAAACTAAATCATAAGAAATATCGAAAAATAATTATTTTTAAGCACGAATAATTTTTTTTCACGTTTGTAGGTGAAAAATAATTTTTGAAACTCAGTCAATATTTTTTAATCAAATCAATTGAAGATAACACATATCAGACTCAGGATTAAAGCAACTAATTCGTATAATTAAATTCGACATGTACACACGTAACTTTTTCCATTTCATCCTTTCTTGAGTATTCTAGAAGTTTGAAGTTTTATAAAACTGAATATTTTTCCACTTCACCCCCTAATTTAATATTAATTTGTTGATTGTTCTTTTTTTAATTAAATTCTTATCAGAAATTAATTCATTTTATAAAATTGTCAAAGTAGATTGTGTAATAACACGCACAACGGAAGAGAAACTGGTAACTCAAGTTGCTAGTGACTCGACACGTTGAGTTGCCTGTGACTGATTACAAACGCGTTACTGACGGGTGTTTAACCAGTAGCGCCGCCTGCATGGTTCCATTCAATTACATAGGTGACGACTCATCGCGGAGAGGTTTGTGATTGGAGTCAGTTATCAGTTTCTTTTGAGTAGCTCCGTGTGCAGATGACCTAACTTATTTTGATCGTTTAACATATTTCTGCCAAAGTCTATCATTCACTTAGGAACGATAAAATTTGCGACGTCCAGAACCATAAGATATTATTTTTTACAAGTTAAAAAGTATTGGAAAGTCTTTTCCGCAGTCATTTTTCCATTCAAAAGTTCATTTCCGCCCACAAGATGTCACTTTTCAACAAGTTAAAAAGCATTGGAAAGACTTTTCCGCAGTCATTTTCCCATTCAAAAGTTATTTTCAGTCCATAAGATGTCACTTTTCAACAAGTTAAAAAGCACTGGAAAAGCTTTTCCGCAGTCATTTTCCCATTCAAAAGTTCATTTCCGCCCACAAGATGTCACTTTTCAACAAGTTAAAAAGCATTGGAAAGACTTTTCCGCAGTCATTTTCCCATTCAAAAGTTATTTTCAGCCCAGAAACTGCTCACTGAGCATCTTCAGACTTTTACTAGTTCAAAGAACTGATTGTTCCGCAATTTCACAATGGTCTTCATTCTTGACCGTTACTGCTTCTATTTTTTTACAGTCGGATATCAATCTTTTCAGTGTGTCTTTCTCCTTCCTTATGAAGAAACCAAACTGAAAGAGCAAAAGAAACATTTTCCTAGTTATATTGATGGCTTAAAATACAATTCATAGCAAAAGACAAGTTGAAATTAATTAAGCAAGTAATGAACCTGTATATACACTCATGGACAAAAAAATTAGAGCAACAAGAAATAATTGCGGGATCGTAACGAAACTTGCAATGAAGGTACATGTCGGGGAGATATGCACATGATTAGAAATGCAGCGTGATTGCGCATTACGTATAGCCGGTAGAGGGCGTTGAACATCGTACTCTGTGGAGTATAAAACAGGTAACCAAAGCATGTTTGAGTGTGCTGAATCATTTACAAAGGAAGAGCTGAGATAGACATACCATTACGCAGGGTTCGAAGACAATATAAGCAGTTGTCGCAGTTTGAGAGGGGGAGAATCGTCGGGATGATGGAAGCTGGGTGGTCAGCTAGGCGAGTAGCTCGTCAATTAGGCCGCTCTGATTGTGTTGTGAGGAGGTGTTGGTACCAGTGGACCCGAGAGATGTCATGTACACGAAGACCAGGCTCAGGAAGCCCTCGACAGACCAGTCGTCGAGAAGACCGCCACATCTTAAGAAATGCACGCGTACAGCCAACTGCTTCATCGGCCGCCATCCAGGCACAGGTAGCACCATCACTAGGGACCTCTGTGTCTTCTCGAACCATACGAAGGCGCGTGGCTGAAGGACAGTTGGTATCGCGGCGCCCATTACGTGTGCTGCCCTTGACACCCACCCATCGACGCCTCCGTTTGGAGTTTTGCCGCGCACGAGGAAACTGGACTGCAGCGGAATGGAACCAGGTCGTCTTTAGCGACGAATCCAGATTCAATCTCGGCAGTGATGACAATCGTGTTCGTGTGTGGAGAGCCCGTGGTGAACGCTTCAATCCTACCTTTGCTGTACAGCGACACATCGCTCCCACAGCTGGTGTGATGGTATGGGGTGCCATTGCCTACAATACACGGTCACCCCTAATATTGTTCCGTGGCACCATGACAGCCCAGCGGTATGTTCATGAAATCCTGCAACCACATGTGTTGCCACTCATGAAACGGCTCCCAGGAACCATTTTTCAACAAGACAATGTTCGGCCTTATACGGCAAGGGTGTCACAAGACTGTCTCCGCACTGTTACTACCCTTCCTTGGCCTGCCCGATCCCCAGATTTGTCTCCAATCGATCATATCTGGGATCATTTGGGACGACGAGTTGGGCATCCCGCGAGTTGGAACGAACTAGAGGCAAGGTTTCAGCAAATATGGAACGAAATGTCTCAAGACATCATACAGAACTTGTATGACTCAATGCCCGATCGTATCGCATTGTGCATTCGAGCTAGAGGGGGTCCAACGGAGTATTAACTCCTCCGTTCTTTTGCCCTTTTTTCTGAAATAAATTATCCTTTTTCTTTGATTTTCTTATCATTTACTTATATCAAAGTAGTCATTACGTATGTAAAATTTCGTTTCATTTTGACGACTCCTTCTTGGTGCGCTAATTTTTTTGTCCATGAGTGTATTTTTTTCAGCTCAGAAAAAGTCATTAAAACAATTACAATTGACAATACATGGTGGTTATAAAAAAAACTTTGCCGATATATGGACCTCTAGCGGCCGTTCCGTTCAACCAATCGAGATGAGGTTTCAGATAGAGTTATTCAGAGGTATGAGCTCAGGACTCAGGATTTTGTGAACGGCAACAAAGTGGCGCTCACGGTTACGGTTATAGGTAAAAAAAACTTGAAATTTTCGAATGGCAACGCCCACTTTTTCCCTTCGCAAAATGCTCAACGCATGCGAAAACCCTAAATAGGATTGGAAAGGTACATGTATACAAAAAAAAAAAAACGGACAAATAACAGCTCTGCGAAAGCCCTACAAAAACACGATCGGGGCGCACGGAGGAAATTTGCATATGACAGAGGCAAGACACCCATCACTGACGACAGCACAGATCAGACAAAAGGAAACTTTTATTTGTATTGCACATTTTCCACATGGGTGCCATCATCGTGTTTTTGTTGGCCGTTCGCAGAGCTGCTTTTTGTGGGTGCATAACGCTTCCGTTTTTTTTTTGTGATACACGTACCGTTCCCACGCTCTTTAGGGTTTTCGCATGCGCTGAGCATTTTGCGACGGGAAAAGGTGGGTTCGAAAATTTCGAGTTTCTGTACCTATAACCGTAACCGCGAGCGCCACTTTGTTGCCGTTCACAGAATCCCGAGCTCATACCTCTGAATAACTATACCTGAAATCTCATCTTGATCGGTTGAACGGAACAGCCGCTAGAAGTCCATATATCGGCAAAGATTTTTTATAACCACCCTGTATATTACGCTGAATCATATGTCTGATAAATCACCTTTAATATTCTGAGCTGTTTCAGTTGGTCATAACACAGCTATGGAATTACAAATAACGCATTGATACAAAATATATGTAAGCGTGTCTTTAAAATTCAGTGGAATAAAAAAAAATGCATTGATAAGTGATCTAAAATACATAATTTTCTAACTTACACTAAATAAGTAAAATTTATATCCAATATAACATGATTAAAACGTTTGTCTTAAAGTACCAAATGTATTCAAAATAATTATTTCAATGCTAAATTAATCATATTATTCAACCTATATGAACATCATTTACGTACTTACTAGCTGAATACCCGTGCTTCGCTATGGAGTACATTTTAGGATAATTACAATGAAAAAATAATGAAATTGCTTTTTAGAGGATTTCCTTATAAAAAGTATTTTTTGTTTCTTCATTGGGCGGAACTAATATTACCAGGCTCGTCCGCGAACTTACGTGGGAACAAGCTACGCTAAACTGACCGTGGGAGTAACAATTTTCTCTTACATCTACGACAGAGAATTTTAAAGTTTGGCCTTTAGGCTTATTTATCGTTATGGCAAAGCATACTTTGAGGGGAAATTGCAGTTTTATATATAGATTTAATTTAATATCCATAAAACATACTAATTTGAATACTAAGTTCTAAAAAGCTTCCATCTCAATTAGTCTAGTGGTTAATTTTTATCTTTTACTGTATTTTAATATTTTTTAACGTAGGATTACGTTCCTCAATAACGGTCCTCCGGAGAGAAAAAAAATTGTCCAGCGTCGCGAGTTATAATTTTGGCAGCGCTCCAAACCCAGTAGCAGTAAACAGTTAAACAGAAAAATACCAAAATGCGTTACAAAAAGAGATAAGCAACGATAAGTAATCTTACGTTAATAACCTGAGGTTGCTTTGCTAGAAGAGACTACCTGAAACATTTTTTTGTCAATTTATTTCGTTGTTATGCAGGTGACGCAAATTTGATTTAAGTATCATAAAAAGAAAAGAAATCTCGTGATTAGCATTTAATAAATTAAATTTTAGAAATAAATCTTTAAAAATGCACCAAAACTCAGAAAATGGAGTTAAAGATTTGAAAAAGATTTCATTTTAAAGTAATTTTTATGATCTTTCTCGTGATGTAAATTTTATAACCCTCAGATTATAATTTTAAATGCAAACTTAAAAAAATTTTACAAAACGACTTAAAAATTTAATTTAAAAAAAACTAAGAAGAATTTTTCAAAAATATTTCTTAGTGCACCAATACAGTATAAGAAGAATCGCCTTGGAAAATTTCAGCCCTTTAGGTCCAGCGGTTTGGGTTGTGCGTTACCTGTCAGTCAGTCAGTCACGGAACTGTTTTATATATATAGACTAGCTGAATACCCGTACTTGGCTACGGAGTACATTCAAATTAAATACAACGGTCAATGCATCCAAATATTGCCAAAAAATAAATAAATATACATATATTTCTAATAAATACAACGATTAATGTATGAAACTGATGTAAAAAAACGAAAAAAATATATTTATAAAAAATCGTAACGTTTATTTTTATAGACAAAATAATGTAGAAGAAAACATTCAAATTAAATGTAATGGAGCATACTAAGAAATATAGTACAGTTTGAAGAAAATATCTTTTACTGTATTTTAATATTTTTTTGGATAATGTTCAATCGTCTGCTCCATTAGCAAGAAAAAAACATTTTTTTTTCTATATTTCGTTGTTATGCAAGTGACGCAAAATTAGTTTAAAGTATCACTAAAAGATAAGAAAACACGTGATCAGCATTTAATAAAATAAATTCTAAAAACTAAACTTTAAAAATTCACCAAAAATCAGAAAATGGGTGGTAAAGATTCGAAAAATATTTCGTTTTAAAGGAATTTTTATGATCTTTCTCGTGATATAAATTTTATAACCCCCAGATTAATATTTTAAATGCAAACTTTAAAAAAGTTACAAAAACAGCTTAAAAATTTAATTTAAAAATGTCTAAGAAGCATTTTTCAAAAATATTTCTTAGTGCACCCCTACACTATAAGAAGAATCGCAATGCAAAATTTCAGCCCTTTAGGTCCAGAGGTTTGGTCTGTGCGTTATAATATGTCAGTCAGTCAGTCAGTCACTCAGTCAGTTACGGAACTGTTTTATATATATATATATATATATATATATATATATATATATATATATATATATATATATATATATATATATATAGATAGATTGCTTGAATGTGAATTTACTTATATTATTAAGTTTTCTTTCTGTCATATACAAACAATGCAAAATAATAAAGCAAGACAAATTTAAAGCGTTCCCCGAGGAAGCAAAGTATGTATTACGTTGGATAATTTAAGCATTATGGTTTTGTTGCATTCTACGAGCTATTCATAACTTTTATTTTAAAATTTTGTTTCGAGGGATTACTTAGTGCCTGAGATTGTTATCTTTCAGATGACACTTTACAGAATTTTTTTTTTCCTTTTATGATAACTAAAGATTATTAAAAATGGTAGCTGAATGGATACGATATTTAGCTTTTTCTGACAAACAATGATTTTTAAAGGCAGTCTCAACTTTTAGTCATATCTACACAGAGAGTCTTTATTATTCCAGTTAGAAACAAGTAAACATGGAGAAAAAACAGAGAAATATAGTCACTAGATAATAATACATTATTAAAAATCTCAGATGAACTTACCTTCGCTAACATCATTGTAATGAATACCAACAATGAAATACCAATAAAAAAGCCGACAAAAAGAATCACAGGTGGGGCTTTTTTAGGTTGTTTCTCGAGCAGAGGGTGGAATGTCATGGGAGGTGGTCCTTCATGCAGAAAATCAGTTTTCACCTGAAAAATTAATGATAAATTGCATTTATTACAGTGATACCTTAAGATTAAATTTTTTGTAGTCATTTCGCCTGAAAACCCCCAAAATAATTTAAAGTAGGACTATAGGTTTTTCGGCCACTATGATGTTTTTTATATTAATATCCCAGCTATATTTATAAACACTTTGCTAATTTTATGTGTTTTTTAAAACAAAAGTTTACACAAACATAGCATAAAACAAATTATTTGTAAAATTTATGCATATGTATAAATATATATATATATATATATATATATATATATATATATACAGTGATATCCGCTTATAAGAATCACGTTTGTTATTACTGTTTTTGATTCTTATAAGCGGTTGATTCTTATAGTCGACATTTTGGCTTTTGGACAGGCACACACACACCTATGCATACATATATTGTGTGTGGGCACCGATTATATTGCATTAGGATTTTTGTGTGCTTGCTTGTAAGGTGCGTTGAACCCATACAGTAAGTTGTGTTTGTCTTTTCATTTTCTTCTTGCTTATTTGGGGAACTCGGGGCCTTGGGATGTCTTTTGGGCTTACCTGCATCCTATTCAGAAAGTTCCCCTTGAGGTAATCGACATGGTTAGGCCCTCTGATGACGTGACCTGTCGATTACCTCTGTTGTTTTATGGTTCAGTTCCGGCTCTTATGCAGAATCTTGCCGTTGGTGCGTGGATGCCCAGAGTGCTTGATTTCTGTTTGTTTTTGTCTATTTTAGTATAATTTTTTATCTATATCTGTTGGTTTATTTATCATAAAATACCCTTTAATTTACGTTAATTATCTTTTATTAAAAGTATTTTTTATAATTTTAAAAATGCAACTTAATTTCTAGGCCTAAAAGTAGATACACATGATTACAGTAAAAGAAGAAAAAAATCCAATACTTTTAACAACATATCTGCTTAACAGTTTTTTAACATTTCAACTACAGGAAGGGAGCAAGAAAAAGTTTTCTATGGTATTTTGACGTAAGGAAGTTTTCAGGAGGCTATTTCAAGACTCTTTCAATACTAATAGTCTCAGACGAAGATTCACCTTCTAGCTTACGTTTCACGGTTTGATAACGTGCTGAATCTACTATGTCACGTTTGCCAAAGTGATAGTGGACACTTCGCCGGAGATTTATGTGTTTCAGGGTCCAGGAAGCCGCAACTAGGATGTGGGAGGTGGGAAAAAAAGTCCCTATTTTTGTTTGTCAGTGGAGAAAAGTGAAATCGGACCCGGACGGGAAAAGATGCCCCTCGGTCAAGCTAATAGGACAGTGTTGTGCTAAAGCGTTTAAGGGGAAACTATTATGTTATATCTAACAAAGAAAGAGATGAACTTTACGACTATATTCCATCCCATCTTATCAACCTTTCTTTAAAAAAAAGGAAAGAACTTCGTGCCTTTTGAGGGTTTAAGTGGCCTTTTTTGGAAAAATGAAAAAAAAGCGAAGAGTGTAAACTGATTCTTAAAACAGGTGGATTGATTCTTTAAAGCGAAAATTTTAGCATGGAAATAATACATTTGTTTTTGTTTTCGCGATATTGATTCTTATAAACGGTTGATTCTTATTACCACTGATCACTATAAGCGGTGGTTACTGTATATATATATATATATATATATATATATATATATATATATATATATATATATATATATATATATATATATATATATATATATATATATATATATATATATATATATATATATATATATATATATATATATATATATATATATATATATATATATATATATATATATATATATATATATATATATATATATATATATATATATATATATATATATATATATATATATATATATAAAGTTAATAGACTTTGTCTTTACCTATGTGCCCATTAGATTATATACATCTTGATATTAATCTTGATCTTACTATGAAAGTGTTAAAGAAGGATATGATTCCTGAACAACTGAAAGCCATAGCTCTAGAAACTATTGAAAATCGATTTCCAAAAAGAGAGTGGTTGCATGTCTTTCCGGATGGCTCCATGGTAGATAGATACCATGGTGCAGGAGCTGGTGTCTTTTACAGGCTTTTTAACTTTTATTTACCTGTTAGCTCATTGACTACTGCCTTTGATGGCGAGATAGAGGCTATTGCTGTAGCGGTTCAAGAAATATCATTGAGAGAGTGTCTGTTTTCTAACAGACCGTTATTATTTCTGATTCAAAATCAGCAAAATTGGCCCTGTCACTGAGTCACAACGAACTTTAGAATGCAGATTGCTTTTGAAGGATATTGCTCATAAAATATCCTTCCGAAGGGTACCAGCACATTGTGGCAAACGAACATGCGGACCTACTTGCCAAAAAAGAAGCCTTGGGGGCCCAGAGACCCACGAAAGCATTAACAGTCCATTTTTTAAGGCTTTTAACAAATATGACTTTTACACAACTTTAAATTAGAAGACGCGGAAGCATCTAAAGACAAGAGCTGGGCGATTCTTAATGAGAGCACCACTTGTGTTCCTGATGCCCCAAGGAAAGCTGCTGTTGCATGCATTAGACTGTTAACGAAACATGACTGTCTGGGGTCACTTCTCTTCCGTATTGGCGTTGCTGATTCTCCTGGCTGTACTCTTCTTGACTCTCGTCAACCTATGACAGCCGAACATTTGGACGCGTTCTCTGCACTAAATGGTATCAATTGCATTATCGAAAAATACTGGAGAGCTCGTGTACTGATGGCATAAGTGCTAATTTGTATGTGGCAATTGTCAAATAAAAATAGAAATAAGTTAATAGAGCTGATGACACATAAACTAAGTATTAGTTCAAAGGGGAAAGAATGCAATTTAGAAACTTAAAACACAAGAAACAATATAGAGAAGTCCAGTAATGGGAAACTTATCATATCAGTCAATAAGGGAGTAATTAGGAATCCGGCATATTTAACATTTTTATTTTTATCATAACATACGATTCATCTAATGATTCTTTGGTCATAAAATTGTTGTTTTAGACAAATGGAATCACATAAGTATATGAGAGGAGGGTATTATGAAATACCATTTACATTTCTAAAAATAACTTTACTTGTTTTTGAATAAAAATCCCCAAATCCTCATGAGTACATACTATAACTAATTGTAATAAACTGTCACTTGTAAAATAATACTATTCATTTTGTTGTTATAAAAAAAATTATTTTAAAAAAAGTTACAAATGGAGGTTAATATGAAATAGTCGGTAATATGGAATAGGTGGTTTAAACCATTGAAAAACTAATTAAACTTCATAAAACATAGTTATTTTTAAGTATAATAACCATATTTTTAAGATTATGTGCATGTCATTTCTGCTTCTAGTCTATTTACAAAAGTCACGGATATAATCTTCTTTCTCTGCTCCGGTACAGTCAAGGTGAGTCCCCAGAGAACAGCTGAAGCATTGAATCAAAATTTCCCCTCGTAGATCTTCGGAGAATTTTCCGTTACACATGATATATTCAGCGTCTTTGTTTCCCAGTTCTTTAGTTGATGGCATGAAGTCCATTATAGATGATACACCAGAATGGAACGATTCATCGCTGCTAACACAGGTAGTGATGCGACATCGATAACAAAACATCGATGTTTTGAAACATCGATATCCAATATTAAAACATCGATGCTAATAAAACATCGCCCAAAAACCATCGATGTTTTTAAACATCGATGGTTTAGAACATCCATTTTTTAAAACTGTTTTAGTAATCTCTAACATTAATGTTACTTCCGTTAGTCGTGGGGGGAGGGGGTGATTTAATTTTACTCTCTGATTGTGCAGACACAAATGACAAAAACTTGGTTGCTTTGGACTACATTGATGACTCAAAATTCTCGTTGTAAATACCTCCATGTTTTGCCTTCAAATGTCCAGATAAATTCGTGGTATTGCCAGAAGTTTTGAGGGACTTAAGGCAAATATAGCATTTTGCCAATTTGTCAGAGGTTTTATAAAAATATTTCCAAACAGTACTTTTGGGAGGCATCTTACTAATAATATTAACGTCAACTTATATAAAACCAGAACAAAACAAAAACTTAAATGGATGTACTCGTGTATATACTATTTGTAAAATAAAACGCCATGGAAAGTTCTGGAGTGTCAGGAACATTCCAAGCGCTCTGATTGGTTCATTGGTTGTTAATTGCCATTTGTCTGTTTGCTAAGGAATCATTCTCCCTTTTGTATTCGTCCTTTTCAGACTTACATTTACTGAGTTTGAAAATTATGCTACGTGGTAATTTTTTTTTATTACGGTACTTTTTCATTAAAAAAAAAAAAACATCGAGACAAGTAAAACATCGAGTACAAAACATCGATGTTAAAAAACATCGGATTCAATAAATCGATGTTTAAAACATCGATGTTTTTATCAAAACATCGATGTTTTGAAAACATCGACATCGATGTCGCATCCCTAAACACAGGAGTCATCTCTAGTAGGTTTAGGTCTAGAAGGTCAGTCTATGTTTAATTTCTTAACAGGGGGTCTTGGAATGTTCGGTTTCTTTTGTTGTTTTGAAGCTTCTGGTTCCTTCTTTATGTTCTTTTCTTTCAGTTCATCCTCTAAGTCTTTTTTTATATGGGGAGTATGTTATTACAGAAGATCAAGCTTTCCTGCTTCTAAGGGGATTATGGAATACCTAGTATTCCTTAATACCCGGCACGCCATCATGGAGCATAAACCTTTAAACTGATGGAAAAAATATTGTCAGCTAAAAAACGACCACAGTATAACAAACTACAATTATTTTAGTGTACATTATGCTTAACATCAATGTTAAAGTCAGATGTGTACTAGTAGGTTAAAATGTTTGAAAACTTACCTGCAAAAACTCTTGAAAATCACAAAACACATTTTGTTCTCTAGCGAGTGGTACGACGACAACAAGCGGTCAACTCTCAGTGCACTGCATCATGGGAGTCTTTCTTGAATAGCTCATAGTATTCGCACATGATAGCAGCACCAAACAGAGCCGAAACCTCGGTCTTCCATATTACCCGACTATTCCATATTACCCTCCGCTCCGCTACTATTACGTATACATTAAGACACTTAAAAATTTATCATGATACAGAGGCTTAAAATACAATCCTGACAAAACACCTCGGAACGTTATTCATTATTCTACGTAGATATAAATACCTTTGCTGCATCAGGATATATATTCTGCTTCATAACTTCCCCTTCGTCAGCCTTTATGGAACTATCGGTTATAAGTTCAAGGTGGTACCATGGACCCTGGAAAGAATGTTGATGTCATATCCATTCGAAATATTTCACATACAAAATTTTTACAAATAGAATTTGTTGGTAAACCGTGTTTAGTAAACAAACAAGAACTGGGACAGGGGGTCTATTACGTCAGGTAAATATTCTCATGTCTTATAAGTACACGATGTCAAAGTCAGTGCAGAAAAGCCGAAGAAATTTTTGACTGCTGTTGACGAGAAATGTGCATGCAAATATGAGAGGTTTGATCCCAATCTTCTAAACATTCTACCAACCTAATGATCATATAAATCCCAGGAAACTATATTTGAAAAACTTTTCTCTCACATTTTTTCCTCATTAACTGAGACCAAGGGAACAGTTTATTTAAAATTTCTAATGGCAAGTTTAAAGACAACTGTGACGAAAAACATAGAAAAGAGATTGTTGGATTTTGATTTTCTATTTTTGCGTTTTTTTGTGTAGAAGTTTAAATAACTCGTTTAATTGTCACTAGATGGCGATACTGCTGCAGTTTTTGTCATCGCTAATCTTCCTACCCGCGATGTAATCAGTGGCATGCAGTCTGGTAGGGAGGAGTGTCGTGTTTTTTTGCTCGCCGTTCTATGGGTTGTAATGATGTACTGCGAGAGCACCTTTCATGCCAATTTCTGTTGGAATGCTTCTTAAAGTTTTCAAGTTTAGAAATGCCGACATTCTTCCGCTTGAGTATCCAAACATTGCCTTGTACTAAGCTGAGTTTTCGCCTTTCAATAAAGTCAGTTTTTTCAACATGCTTGTCATCATTAACAAGTTTGAGCATTGTCAAGTTGTCATCATTGAAGGTTTTCAACCAGTTGAACATTGAATTCTTAGTATCCAGAATACAGTCATGGGAAAAACCCAGCGACCTTATGAGCTGTCTTAGAATCTTTTATCCCATAATTGTTGTGTGGTTCAGTTAGTTTCTACTAGTAAGAGTTATGTTTAACGTTAAGTGAACTGAGCCACACAGAGATAACAAAAACATTATACAATAACTAAGTCGGCTCCAGTAATAGTCTATGAATTCAGTAAGTCCCTTTCTTCCCAATAATGATCGGAAAGGGAAATCTTTTGAAGAGCAGGACAGCGAAGCAGGTGTGTCTCATCCACCATCTCCTGAAGGTCGTAGAACCCGCAAAAAGGATCAGCGACTATTTTGAAACGATACAAATATTTTGACAGTTTTTTTTGTCGTGGCCGGTTGCCAAGCGAAATTCAGCAACAGCTCTACGCCTTGGTCATTTAATCCTTTGAGGCGTTGCCCAGTGCAAACGCCTAAATCTAGTCTTTTTTTCGCTTGCATTCAATGTATTGCAGATAAATGAGTGGAAAATGGTTAGTATTGCCATTTGTTATCAGTTTAAAGAAGTAAAAGCATTTTGCAACCTTTAATTGGAAAATTTTTCAAGATTCTTTAGGTTAAAAAAAATCGGGGGAAAATCTGCACCGTGCAAAGGGCGGAGGCTGTTGCCCCTGAAAGGGTTAAGGGTACAGTTGTTGGCCTGCGCATATTTACCCCTTTTCTCTCGGGAATGCTAAAATTATTTCACCATATTGAGTATCTATCGCATGCTTTCTACTTATCATTGTTCCCAATAATCGGATACCACCACAAAGACCCTTTATTAAAACAAGTATTTGAATCCAAGATGTGGGGAATCCTCATTTTATGAATCCTGTTTCTCACAAGGTTTAGGGATAAAAGAAATAGTGCGACTACTAATAGGCGGAAATGATGTACAATAATAGAAGCACATGAAAGAGATAAATAGCAAGTATTCTTCACCTAACAGCTGAGAAAAGAGTAGATTAACAGTCTCCTAAATGATAAACCTTAGTTATCTCAGCAAAGCCATGCAAATATGTGGACACTTTTTCCAATTGCGTTTGGCTGACATTTTTTTTCTAGCAGGCTGCAAAGACTCATGCCAGTCGTTCTGCTTAATTCCATACAGCTACAAACAATTAATTCTGTCGCGGGTAGTGTCTGTTGGCTACAGACACTCTGCCGCTCGCTAACGACTATAGCTTAGTTCCAAATGTATACAAACATTCTGTCCAGTTGTGAATGGTTACTCCCTGGTTCTAAATGGTTACAAACTCTCATGTCATTCCCAAATGAGTACTGTTTAGTTCTAAATGGCAGCTATCCCTCATGACAGCCGAAAAATTCGAACCCATAGACTGACATCCGAGGACATGTCCAGGAATAGATTTGTCAAACACTCCCAACAATCGTAAATGGTTGTGGCTTAGTTCCAAATAAGTACAAGCATTCGTACCAGCCGCATATAACGCCTGATGTATTCCATTCTCACATTTCCATACTCATGCCATTCGGGAACGGATATTTGTTTGATGTATTTCATTCTCACATTTCCATACTCATGCCATTCGGGAACGGATATTTGTTTGATGTATTCCATTCTCACATTTCCATACTCATGCCATTCGGGAACGGATATTTGTTTTCTAAGTTGATACAAATAATCAAGTAATTAATCAACGGTTATTTTTAAAATGTAAAGGGCTGGAAATACTTATGCTAGCTAAAAAAACTCGTACCCGCAAACTCTGGTATCAAAGGTTGTGTTCAGGTATGGATTTGTCATCCAATAATTTTTTTTTCATTCCTATTTTGGGATAGTAAAAAACAAAATAATTTTGTTAACGAGCTCCCAGTGATAAATGTTCTTTAAACTCAAATAACGTGTTACGGCAAAAAATGCAATATAGGAGTTACTTACCAGGTATTTGTCAAGAACTGTATAATTAATGTGAAATGACACCGATATTTCAGCATATCTCCTGTGATCTGAAAATGCAGATGCAGAACACCGCAGGTTTACACAGCGAATGTTTTGGCTGTCACAGCTCTATAAAAACACAAATACAAAATACCTTAATGTATTCATAACTTAAACAAAAAATTGTTATCCATAATTTAAATATGTAAAGATAAAATAAGATGCTGTGAATAATCTCAAATGCGTCACCTGTACCAACTTGCGTACAATGGACGTGGGCGTATTAAGGGGACTCACTACCCTTAAACCTTTAAAACATTCGATTTTTTGAAAACATATATGTTAAAGCCTGATCATTTCTGAACAAAATAAATTTAAACCGCATGAAAATATTCCGCTTAGTTCCGAAGATGTCGGTATTGTAAATATTTAATTACTGATCAAGTATATGGTAAGAAAAATTGTAAACTCATTTTTCTCAAAATGTAATTTTGCATCATTCCGCAACTGATATCTGAAAAACTATGACACATAATTCCATGAAATTTTTATCACTGCATAATCATTGCATTTTATTGCGTCTGAACTAGAGTTATTGCAATCACTGCACATTTTGTTATTTTTTCAAGGGTAAATTAATGCAAAAATTTAAGGAAATTTTAAGTATATTTTGAGCAATTTTAAAAAACTGAAAAAATATTTTAATGTTGAATGTTTTAAGATCAATTGTATTTTGAATTATTTATTTTACATATAAAACAGGAATTATACATTTAAGTCCAAAATTAATTTCAGAGTTCTGCGCGCAAGCCAGTATACAATAAAAATACTTAAAAAACAAGTTATATCTAAAGCATTTACAAAAAAAAAATATTTAAAATTATTTTGAAAGTCGAAAATGTGTTTATTAAAATAAATCTATCAATTTATCATATACATAAAATTTGGAAAAATTGGGAGTAAATTGAAATAGTTATAAAGAGTCAAAAAGTATGAAAATATACCTTATTTCCTCGACTTAAATGTTGTGAGTCCCCTTAATGGACGCGGGATCCTTATACCTGCGTCGGCCAGTCGTCTCCGAATGGTTGCACTTGATACCACCGAATGTCTGTAAGGTGGTAAATGGCGTCGAACCGATTCTAGCGGCGTTGTTGGTGCGGCCGTGGTCGCTCTTGTGATTGCGCGATCCTCGCTCGCATTTGTGCTTCTGGGACGCCCTGACCCTCAGCGACGGTAGACTATCCCTTCCGTGATCCATTGCTGCCAACACCGAGCAACTACCATATCGCTCCGACCGAGGTGGCGGCCGCTACGCCTGTTCGAACAACCTACCTCTCTGAGGTCTACTATACGCCCCTTCTCAAACTCCGACAATGAGGAATTTGCACATGCGGGGAAAATGCTCATTTCTATTTTTTATTAACAGATTGGTTATTAAATTGTTCGAAAACATCAATTAAAACGTACATATAGATCTAAATAATAAAAATTTTAAATTTAAAATAAGCGAAAAGTGTTGAAAAATCATGTGACCTCAAAACGCTACGTGATTGGTTTTGACGTCACTATGTTCCATGCTTCAATGTTTACATTTTTCTAGCGCGAGATTCTACGTTTCCTCCTCTTAAACTAACATTTTAAAATCATATTTTTTTTCAAATTTGGTTTAATTTTTCTAATTTTAGTTTGTGGCTATTGTTTATTCCCCCATTTTTTAAAATTATATTCTATCGTCGTCTTTATTATTAGTTTTATTTCTGTTTTGTTTACCATGGCGTTATTACCCGGTTTTGCAAAAGGGCAATCTGACAACCTGCCTAAAATGGATTCATTTGCAGTGTTTTCCTTTTTGGGAAATAATCCAAGTTTTATGGGAGCAGAAATACGAGGATTTAAAGCTCAGAGGTATGTATATATTTGTTTGCATTTATTATTCTAGTTATGTAATGTAGATTGTAGAACGCTGACGTGCGTTGTACTTTACACAAACTTTAGAGTTAGACATTGTTTATGCATATTATTAAATTAATCTCGTACTCTAAAAGTTTAATATACAGCTATTATTATTCATTCATAGTACATGTTTAATTTTGTAGAATAATTAGCACTGCAACATTACAAGTAGTGTCTGTTATAGGATATTTAGAAATTTTAATTGTCTATTAAAAAGTTGACAGAAATTAAAAACACTACCAAATTTACGAATGTGTTCAGTGTTCTGCATTCATATCATAGAAATATGTGTATTTTAAATGGTAAAGGAATTATAATAAATCTGAACTATGCATGATAATTAAACTTTTGACTAATCACATATTAAGTGGTGCAAAGAAACAAATGTTTACTACTCATACTAATTTTAAACAATCCTCCAACTCCATAATTTTGTTTTAAAAACACATTTTTAAATTAATGCTTTAGTACTTAGAAAGTTACTTTTACTTAGATCTGGACGAGAAGTCTATGGAGATAATGCTGTATATGTGGTGAGGTAAAAAGGGATGGAGACATCTGTACAGTCAATGCAAGGGTGACACCAGAACATAATGTCACAAAAAAGACTTACAGTGTGGAACTCAAGTTGAATGAAAAGGAAGAAAATGTCCTTTCCGTCCAATGCAATGATTGTGCAGCATCTTTGGGTGAGTTCCTTTATGTATTATATTTAATTTTATCTAAAAGTTTTAATGATAGTATATTTGGGGTAGATACAATAGACCATTTATGGTTAGCTTTCCCCGCTTAAAGTCATTTATAAATAATTAGTAATACTTCAGCAGTTATAAAAAATCTTTTTAATACAATACTTTATACATTTTATGCAAAAACCTAGCACCCAAAACTAGTGTAAAAAGATTAATTAAAAATAAACTTACAAAATAATTAATATATTTTATGCTTTTGTCACATTTTGCACACAAATTGTATTTATTTTAAAATTTCATCACCTACCCCCAACCCAGCATCTGGTGAATTCCATTGTAATGGACGTTACATTAACACACAAAATAAATTTTAAAAAGATTATGAGATGCATATTAATGCTTCAAAATAGGAGTACGTTATCTTTTCCGGATAAAACCAATACTAAAGATAAACTTGACAGGTTTCAAAATTTATTTCTGGTGTATTTAAGCTGCAAAAAAAAAATTCTTTAATGTAACGGATTTTACAGAAAATGGAACATCATTTGTACTATAGCGTCATAAGATAAAAAAATCTGTGAATCTATTATGTAAATTTGCTCAAAAATTTAAAAAAGAACATCACAAGACATGCCTGTAATTTATCAGAACCTTGACATAAAAATTCAGTCATATTTTTCTGTAGTAAAAAATTTAAAAACTATTTGTAACAGACGGTACATATAATACATGATGTTGCAACTGTACCCTTAACTAGGCTATTTATATTCAAAACAGTCACAAACATGCATTTATTTTACTTTTATAGTTTTTACATAAATATTAAATTTACTCCAATTAAATTCAGTGGCATAATTTACGTAAGTAATAAGGTATAAAAATGATAATTTTACTTGCTAAAAAAACTTACAAATAGATATTTTCCCATTACTTCCCCTACAAAACAAACTTAATGTAAGGAAAAAGCAATAATAGGTTCTAGTTCTAGAGGCCATAAGCTTTCCAATGATATATAACACTTAAGAATTTGTTTAAAATGATTTTCTTTCGTAATGGTTTCATGTTAGGTGGAATTCACCATCTAGAGAATATAAATTTGGCAAATCATCTGTATCACATTAAAACCCACAATTATAGCTAAATTAAAAAATTATTGAATGAAGATCCACTTACTGAGCATTTACAACTGTTTTAGCATCAAAGCTATTATCAAGTAACTGTATGTAATATACTTTAAGAGTTCTATATTGCATATCTCTGCTGTGAACAAACATTTTATAGACCGCTATCCAGAATGCTAGTTTTTCTGAAGTTATTCAGGTATATTCAAAATAATTCAATCTGATAGAGACAATATGGTAATTTAACGATTTTCAATTATGGATGAAAGTTTATTCATTTAATTGACACAGAAAAAAATTAAAGTCAGAAATAACAGCATTTTATTTGAAACATTTTTCATAAAATCAAAATTTTAATGCAAATAAACATTTTACAATGATTATTCAAGTGAATAAAATATGATATTCTCGGAAAATAGTTTGCATTTTTGCATTAAATGCTAGTTTAAATTTAACCGACAATAGTTTGATTTTTGTTAACTAAATTGTATATCAATATTTCTGAGGGTTTGTATAAATATATTTTTTTACAGGTGGATGTAAACATGCTGTAGCTTTGCTTATGTGGCTTCATAGACGGAGTGAAGAACCAGCAGTGACGTCAGTTTCGAGTTACTGGAAGAAGTCAAAACTTTCTTGTGTAGGCAATTCATTAAAATTCATTAAAGGGAAAGATTTAGTAAAAAATAATTTGGAGCCTTTAATATCACAAGATGGCTCATTTCGAACAAAAGTTGTTGAAAAAAGCAGACTTTTAGAGAGACAGATCCTGTTCTCACTAAATATTATAAAATGAAAGACCGGTTCATTACCGGTATTTACAGTCGTGCTTGTGCAGCAAGGTACTATACAATATTTAAAATTTGCTTTAACACACTTTGACATCTTAAAAATAAAGTAAAAACACTAGATATCAAACTCAAACTACGCAACACAATCCAAACACCGAAGTAAACAAATTCGCTATGGAGCATTGTGACGTCACATGTATCCGCGTAGGAAAAGTAGCGTTTTTGAGATGAAGTAAATAGTGCGCATTTAAAAACAAATTATGTTAACTTTTAGAGTTCTAAAACTAAAAAAAAAAGATGCTTTCGATCATATTTTTCTATTTTCTATATCATAAATGCAAAATAAAAAAACGTGCAAATTCCTCATTGTTCGTACTGTCATCAGTTGCGTCTCAGAGGTATCTCTAGTCACAATACCGTCCGTTCATATCGACAGATTTGTTTGAATAACCTTATGGCACGAGCAATCATGCTTTTAAACTCTCCCAGCTGCAGATCTCATATGCGCATAGCGCGCTTAACCTTGTCTCATTGGCGTCGAAATTTTAATCATTTGCATATCTCTTACCTGACTACATTCCTGCCAAGTTTCGTGATAGTAGCTCGATTTCTTCTCGTTGCATATATTTTTTTGTGACAGAGTGTGTATATATATCGGACAGTGGACGTGTCAAAATCGTGACGTATATATGTGTATATATATATATATATATATATATATATATATATATATATATATATATATATATATATATATATATAAATATATATATATATATATATATATATATATATAAATATATATATATATATATATATATATATATATATATATATATATATATAAATATATATATATATATATATATATATATATATATATATATATATATATATATATATATATTTATATATATATATATATATATATATATATATATATATATATATATATATATGTGTGTGTGTGTGTGTGTGTGTGTGTGTGTGTGTGTGTGTGTGTATACAGTGGAATCTCGATCTATCGTTTTCGAAGGGACTGACTGAACTAAACGATGGATGCGGGAAAACGATAGATGGGTGAACATACAAAAAAGTATTAACATACCTTAAAGTTTGATATCCCTAAAATATATTTACTCCCATACATAAATGCATACATACCTGTATTGTAGATGAAGATAAAATTACAAAGTTGTACTGAAATCCAAGATAAAAATAATAAAGAAAAGAAATGCACGTAGATAGACAGGAATTTTGATTCAAATAAAAGTCTTTAATCTTCGTTTTTTTTTTTTTTTTGGTGGTTTTCTCTACACAAGTAAACAATATTTTTTCTATGTTGCAAATTCCATTCCTTTCGGTATCGGTTATTGTGTGAGAGTATAAAGAAGCGTCATCCGTGAATGGTTTGTAACTAGAACCATTCCATTGCTCTGGATGGGGTCCGACATAAGACCACCAGGAAGTTCTGCTTCCGTGTGAAACCCTCATCGGCCAGTGTAGAACTGCAGCAATCAAAAACTTTTCACACCCTACCCTAGACCAAACACCAGGGCGCCCATATCCCAAGGCCAAGACAAAAGCCAGAGGACAGCAGGAACCGCTCAGGTCGGCTGACTGTGAGCCATTGCTGATAAGAACAGAAATGTTGAATAATCGGAGAATTTGGAATGAGTTTCCGAAAATAGGATACTTTAGGGACTAAAAAAATAAGGAACACCAACGACGAACAAATAATGGGAGTGGTACGAATATGCGAAACCAAGCTAAACAGAAGAGAACAAAAATACGAGACCGTGCATCTCAAATGTTCTGCTCATTGTTAGATTAGAGCGTCATTCTAGCTCAATCCAAACATTTATATTTCAGGTTCAGTTATTATGAAAAAACGATCGATCCGATAAATTAATGTAAAGATGCGATATTCTGAACGAATATTGCGGGAAAACGATGGATCGAGGAACGATCCATGCGGTCTGCTTTTGCTTGTATTCTATGGAATTTATTCGAGACTGGATGAAATAAACGATGCATACGGGAAAACGATCGTTCGGGGAACGATCGATCGAGATTCCACTGTATATATATATATATATATATATATATATATATATATATATATATATATATATATACAGGGTGTCTCAAAACGACCGCATAAACTCTGCACAGCTAGATTCCTCGTTGGGAGTACATAAAAACTGCCCAAAGAAGCTTTCCTGTACGATCCATAGTTTACGAGAAAAATACGACAAACAAAGTATGACGTCACTGCCGGTGCAAGAAAAAAACACTTTATTGGACATATCAACAACAATATTTGCATATCTTTCCAGACGATAATGTTTAAAACGTTCGCCTCGCATATCGCGTCATGCATACGCGCGCGCCGTGGAATGACGTTAAGCCGCCTTTGAACTGGTATTTAACCCATTAATGCCCAACATCGAATTCTTTAATTTTCTTTACCTAATTATGTTCGTACAGGTGCAAAATGAACTGAAAAAATAATAAAAAAATTCCTGCATTAAAAGTTTAATTTTTATTCAAAATAATGTTACCGTCCTATAAAAAGGACGCTAGGCACGGGAGGGTACAGGTTTTACACAAACACTTCAACCCTTAGATTTTCTAAAACTATTCCTTTTAATGTCGTTTTTAGATAAATAAACGCATGAAACCAATGGAACTCTGCGAAAAAATGCATAACAAAATAAACACAAGGTTTTTAAATTGTATTTTATGTTGAAAAGTAATCACACATTTTGAAAACTAACTTTTTCATGCAACCCTAAGTCGCCAAGGCGCGCGCCAAACCGGAGCAAACCAGAAGCTATCCCATGATTCCATCTTACTTCTGTTTTATGTAATTTTCCGTTTTTGTATCGTAGCAATGTAACGTTCTTTTTGTTTCGTAGTAGATTAAATAAATACATGTTTAATGTTCGTGTACCTGGAATTACTTAGTACCAAGACAGCTGCACCGCCGAGACGGAGGTAAGCAATATATTTTTTGCTATCTTCACATCAATGATTATGAGACTGAATTGCTAAATTCTGGTACTAAAGTAAAAATGGCTCAATCAGTGTTTAAAGATTCGACGCAGATGACTAAACTGAATTCCGAAAATTATGCGGTTTGGAAATTCAAGATTGAAATGCTTTTGATGCGGGATGGGTTAGATGATCTTCTTAATTCTCCACCATCCGATAAACCTGATGAAACATTTTTAAAGAGGGATAAACAAGCACGAGCAATCATAAATCTATGCATAGAAGATTCCCAAATCATTCATGTTAAAAACGAAACAACTGCTGCCGGTACATGGCAAAAACTGAAATCAGTACATGAACGTTCCAATTTAAGTAGCAAGTTATATCTTTTAAGAAAATTATATTCAATTAAAATGCCTGAACACGGTGATATGATCGCGCACATCAATCACATGATGGATTTGGTTGAAAAACTGAAAGCTATCGGTGAGAACATTCCAGATCAGCACATAGCCGCCCTATTGTTAGTTTCGATTCCTGAATCTTACAATAATCTCGTTACCGCCCTAGAAGCTCGAGATGAAACACTTATAACTACGGATTTAGTAAAAACGAAACTCGCCGATGAATATAATAGAAGGTTAGAACAGAAAGCGGACCGAAATTCCGATAATACTTCAACGGCATTTAAATCTGCTATAAACGCAAGAAATTCTAACAATAAAAGGTCGGAGAAATTTTGTAGCTTTTGTAAGCGAAACGGCCATACCCGAAACTGTTGTTTTAAGTTACAAAACAGGAATAGCAATACTTGTTCTTATAATTCTAATAACACAAAGTTAGAAACTCGCGTGACCAAACATGGCGGAAAATCAGACCGGCAATGTATGAGCGCGAATGTTTACAGTCAACAGGTGCCAGTCAAGTGCAAGGCCTCTATTTACCGTTCTGAACAAAATACAAATGTAAAGGTTTTATATGTGGATTCCGGAGCAAGCAGTCATTTGCTGTCCGATGAAAATTTATTTACAGAACTGAAACAAAATGAATCACCCACGAAAATTATTCTAGCAGATGGTAGGATCGTATTTTCCAAAGGCAGCGGATTTGTTGACCTTGATCTAAATATGCAGAAAATAAGACTGACGAATGCCCTTTTCGTTCCTGATTTAAAGAGCAATTTAATTTCCGTTAAAAAAATCGCTAGTATGGGGTACTCTGTCCTTTTCGAGAAAAATAATTGCTTCGTGAAGAAGAATAATGAAGTGATTATGCACGCATATTCTGATAAAGATAGTTTATACAAAATTGTTTTAAACAAACACTCGGAAAATGCTAATGTCGCGATAGAATGCAGAAATGATAATTGTATACAGTTATGGCATTCGAGATTAGGTCATCGGAGTTATGACGGAATTAAGCGACTCGTTCACGAAAATCTCGCCGACGGAATAAAACTAGATAATTGTCTTCATAATAAAACTTGTTCAGAATGCATAAAGAATAAAATGCAACAATCCCCGTATCCAAAAACAGCCAGTGTCCGTGCAAAGAAACCGTTGGAACTTGTACATAGTGACATTTGCGGACCCATGCCCACTCCTAGCATAGGTGGAAAGCTCTATTTTGTGACATTTATCGACGACTTTACGAGATACACCGTCATCTACTTACTTACTAGAAAGAGTGAAGTTCTTAGTAAACTGAAGGATTTTGTCGGCATAACCAAAAATAAATTTGTTAGAACCATACAGACTCTCCGAACAGATAACGGCGGTGAATACACCAGTAAAGAAATAGAG
The DNA here is from genome assembly GCA_907164885.2 of Dolomedes plantarius. Classification (NCBI taxonomy): domain Eukaryota; kingdom Metazoa; phylum Arthropoda; class Arachnida; order Araneae; family Dolomedidae; genus Dolomedes; species Dolomedes plantarius. Next base: position 61,695,938 of record OU015499.1, read on the forward strand.
GAATTTCTGTCGAGTGATGGCATCAAACATCAACTTAGCGTTCCTTTCTCACCTCCTCAGAACGGTGTGAGTGAAAGGAAAAATAGAAGTCTTACCGAAATGACCAGATGCATGCTGTCCCAAAGTCAACTACCAAACAAATTCTGGGGAGAAGCTGTCAATACCGCAAATTATATTCAAAACCGTCTTCCTACTAGAGCCTGTGAAAAGACGCCCTACGAGTTATGGTGCGGAAGAAAACCAAATTTGGCTCACATAAAAGAATTTGGTTGCACAGCCTATGTATATATACATAAAGAAAACCGAAGAAAATTAGATCCAAGAGCAATTGAAGGAACTTTTGTTGGTTACGACCAAAGGTCAAAGGGGTACAGAATCTATACAGGCGAAAATCGGATAATTGTCAGTAGAAGCGTAAAATTTGTCGAAAAACCACCAGTGAATCAAAATATCGAAATTCCCTCTCGTCCGGAAGTAAAAGACGAAGAAACTGAGACAGAACATGAAATTATACCCGTAGAAGCGCTGAGAAGATCAGAAAGAAAAACGAAGGGACAACCACCAGAACGTATGGGATACCTAGTAGACACAACTAAGGACATACCCGAAAATTTCGAAGACCTGAACAAATTGGATTCCGAAGAAAAGGAAAAATGGTTACTCGCAGTCGACGAAGAAATCAATTCCTTGTCCCAAAATAAAACCTGGGAATTAGTAGATCTTCCTGTAGGAAAGAAAGCTATCGGGTGTCGATGGACCTTCAAACTGAAAAAGAACGAAGATGGAACAGTCAACCGCTACAAAGCACGACTAGTCGCAAAGGGGTATAGTCAAAAATTTGGGATTGACTACGACCATACCTTCACACCAGTAGTTCGACATACGACTATCAGAACCTTCTTTGCTGCCGCTGCATACGGTAATATGCACGTGCGACATGCTGACGTCACCACAGCTTTCCTTCACGGAAACCTAGAAGAAGAAATTTTTATGGAGCAACCGGAAGGCACAGTTCAAACAGGACAAGAACAAAAGGTTTGCAAACTAAGGAAATCTCTCTACGGCTTAAAACAGTCAGCCAGAGCTTGGAACAAAAGAATCGAAGAAATCCTGAGAAACAACGATTTCTCTCAATCTACCGCAGACCCTTGCCTATTCTTAAAGAAAGATGAAGTAGATACAATAATGATCACGGTTTACGTGGACGATATCCTTATAGCATGCAAAAATGAAGACAAAATTCAAAGTCTAATCAAGTATCTCAACAAATTCTTCGAAGTAAAGGACCTAGGAGAAATCAGAAACTACTTAGGAATCAACATCAACAGAGATGATAACAAATTTTTACTGAACCAAACTTGCAAAATCGAAGGATTGAAGAAGAAATTCTGTCCAGATATCCACAAACCATCTTACACACCGATGGACGTTTCTTATCCAAAGGAAGAGGACACCTCTCCACCAGTGGACAATACCAAATATAGACAAGCCATCGGAGCACTACTTTACATAGCCACCGTGACTCGACCAGACATCGTTCTAGCAGTAAATTTATTAAGCAGGAAAAACGAATCTCCAAATGAAAATGACTGGAAAGCAGTTCTCAGAGTCATCGAATACCTGAATTCAACAAAGGACATTAACCTGCAAATTGACTCTAACAACCCACCAATACTTACCTGCTATACGGATGCTGACTATGCATCTGATATAACCACCAGACGGTCAACCGGAGGAAATATATTCTTCCTAGGAAACAGCCCAATTTTTTGGTCCACAAAGAGACAAAATTGTGTTTCCTTATCATCCACCGAGTCTGAGCTCATTTCTGCGGCTGCTGCTGCTCAAGAGCTCAAATGGATATTAGACCTCCTGAAGGATTTTGGGCTATCTCAAAAACTACCCATTAAAATGTTCGAGGACAATAAGTCCACAATCTCTCTAATTCAACATGGTAAGATGAATACCAGACTAAAACATATTAATGTTAAATATTTCTTTTTAAGGGAAATGGAAGAAAACAAAGTAATTGAATTAACATATTGCAATACAAATAGTATGATCGCAGATATTTTTACCAAACCTTTGCCCAAACCAAAATTTATGAAATTAAGATGTGAATTAAATCTAATTTCGGCTTATCCCAAAATGCATGATTAAGGGGGGCATTGTTGAAAAGTAATCACACATTTTGAAAACTAACTTTTTCATGCAACCCTAAGTCGCCAAGGCGCGCGCCAAACCGGAGCAAACCAGAAGCTATCCCATGATTCCATCTTACTTCTGTTTTATGTAATTTTCCGTTTTTGTATCGTAGCAATGTAACGTTCTTTTTGTTTCGTAGTAGATTAAATAAATACATGTTTAATGTTCGTGTACCTGGAATTACTTAGTACCAAGACAGCTGCACCGCCGAGACGGAGGTAAGCAATATATTTTTTGCTATCTTCACATCATTTTAATCATTTAAAAGAAATCAAAACAATTTACAAAGCTGAAAATGTCAAAAATAATAGCTTAAAAGACACAAATTTAATAAATTATGTCTTATGATAAATTTTACACACTTAAATTTACATATAAAAGGGGCTTATTAAAATACAAAATAATGAAAAAAGCTATTCGAAATTTTTTTTTTACACAATTTATATACAAGCTATTTTGTGCGAAAGATTTCAAAGCATTTATGATGCAATCCAACTAAACATTTATTGCATTTTCTTGTGGATTTTTTGCCACAGTAGGCGCATCTTATCTGTTTTAGATTCACAACGATTAAGTGATCTTTTCCGCCATACCGGACATCACCAGACACTCTTTTTGAAAGTTTTTTTTGGTTTCCCTGCAGCCAGACTGTTATTTGGTCTCTTACTGTACTTAGAAAAATATGTCTGACAGATTTCTCTTCTAAAGTGCAGGAGATCCATTCTGTTACTGTCATTAGAAGGGCATAATCTGTACAATAGCCACCCATTTTGGATTGATGCTTCTAAGCTAAACAAAAACAGAGGCCACCACCATTTTTTAGACCGTATGGAACACTGGTATTGTGCCAGATTTTGATCCATTTGATCGGTACCTCCCATAAATTTATTATATTGAGACACAATATACGGTTGGTCAATCTCTATAAATCTTTTATCAATATTCGACCAGCGTTTGGCCTGAGCTACAGGTTCAATACCATAATGGTTAGACGCCAAAGTAACGACACTATTGTCATTCCACCGAACCATTTTAAAATTTTTGCTGTTCTGAAAATCAAAACTTCCCCTACTCTTCTTTTTAACAGATTTAACATCTCCAAGTGGACATTTTTTAGTTCTATTAACCTGTATAGTGCCAGTCATCGGCAACTTCATTAGATGGTGGGTCCAAATAAATATCCGCTTCATGGAATGTATCATTATCAGATAACTCTGCCATTAAAGCTAATGCCTCTCCACAGTCAAACTTAAATTAAAAACAAAAATATAAATAAGAGCTTTAAAACTTATCGATTGCTCATTTCAGTATATTTCGATCAAATATAATTTGGATTAAAAGACAAAATTCTTAAAATTTATTAAATTATAGACATTTAAAATACACATATTTTTAAAAAATCCAGACAATCACTTATGTACTTCGTAATTTTTCTTTATTTTTTAAAATCACTAAATACAGAACACATCCTTTGATTAAAATTTTTGTATTTAAGAGGCTAATTTGTTAATACGTTCATTTCATTATCAAGAGGCTAATATTTCTCTTAAATACGAATTTTTTTAATCATTCCTTAATCAACAGAACATTTATTTTAAAATTATTTTCATAAATAAGAGATACTCAATAATCTTTATTTATAAAAATAATTTATAACATAATTTTTCTGAAAATAAATAGCATTTCCTTTTCTCATTTGAAAAAGGAAATGAGAAAAGGAAATTCTCATTTCCTTTTTTCATGATGTTTTATTACCATAAAACATCATGAGAATTGTAATAAAACATCATAAATTGAAAAAAAAAAGACGCATTCGTATAGCGGAACAGGTCAGAAAAACATGTACCCATCCGTGCCTAGCGTCCTATATATAGAACGCTACGCAAAAGAAAATATAACAGTGTTAAAAAATAATTTTAACAATTTTGAAAAATACATATTTAAGAAAAGAGTATTGACTGTGATAACAGCATAAAATATTTTCGTAACATTAAAAAACAATAAAATAAACTTACTTTTTGTGTGACGCTCTTTTGAAAACCTAAAAAACGACTAACTCTGACTTTAGACCCTCAAAGCAGAAATAGAACATTAATGTAGTGCTACCAACTGATGGATAATAAGAAATACAACACTTTATCATGATATTCTGCTATTTGGATCGAAAAAAATAAAAAATTCAGTGATTTAGAGCTTATTATGTAAGCGTCCTTTTAAAAGGATGCTAGGCACTAATGGGTTAAAAGGCTGCATCTTGCAGCTACCGGTAGTCTTCGTATGGTGGCCATGTACTCCGTTCGTGACTACTGCGACATGTACTTGATGTACGGCCGATGTAATGGAAATGCCTTACGAACTGCTAGGAAGTATGCCCGTCGATATCCGTCCCGCCGTCCTCCCGATGTCAACGTCATCCGTAGGCTGGACGACAGACTGCGAAATACGGGAAGCGTCTTGCCAATAGCCAATCTTCACGATACTGGAAGACCGCGGAGCGGCCTGACGGTAGCACAGGCGGATGCAATACTGCAGCGGGTAGAAGAGACGCCCGAGGTAAGCACACGCGCATTAGCCCGTGAGATGACTTCGAGTAAAAGTACTGTGCACAGGCTTTTACGGTCTGAGAGGCTACACCCATTTCGGTACACAACCGTGCGAGGTCTGAAACCAGATGACTTTCAGAAACGCGTGGCCTTCTGTGAATGGCTGTTGCAGCAACAGAACACAGATAATGGTTTCATTGCACATATCCTGTGGACTGATGAATCATGTTTCACTCGTGATGGGGTATTCAACCATTACAACAGCCATATGTGGTCCCAGGTCAATTCGCATGCAATCCGGCCGCAGAAACATCAGGAACGTTGGTCTCTTAACGTGTGGGCCGGCATACTCGGGGAACGCCTGCTTGGACCATATCTGTTGCCTGAACGGCTCTCGAGACAGTCGTACTTGGTGTTTCTCAATGAGGTCTTATCCGAGTTCCTCGATGACATACCATTAGCGGCAATACAGGGACTTTGGTTCTAGCATGATGGGGCTCCGGCGCATTTCTGTGCTCCTGTACGTGGTTGGCTGGATATGGAATACCCCGGCCGCTGGATCGGACGTGGGGGTCAGGTTCTATGGCCGCCACGTTCGCCAGATCTTACACTGTTGGATTTTTTCCTATGGGGCCATCTCAAGGAACTGGTGTATCGAGACGTAGTGACAACACAAATGGACTTAGTTGCTCTTCTGCATGCTGGTTTTACTTCGGTGGACCCCGCGATGCTGCAACGTGTGATGACAGCCATTCCACGGCGTGCTCAAACCTGCCTCGATATGGACGGCGGACACTTTGAACATCTGCTTTAAATTGTGCATGCTGTTGATATGTTCAATAAAGTGTTTTTTCTAGCACTGGCAGTGACGTCATACTTTGTTTTTCGTATTTTTCTCGTAAACTATGGATCGTACAGGAACGCTTCTTTGGGCAGT